>JACCIX010000696.1:0-146014 GCA_025506515.1 Flaveria trinervia | reverse complement strand
ATAAATGTTTTTGCAAGTTAATAAAATATTCATTACAAAACATCATTTGTTCGCATTATAATGCAAAAACATTAAACAAAAGAATGCCATCTAAAATGAGCCAAGTAGCCGCCCCGTGCCATCCTTAGCAACCCTTACCTACCAACTGGAAACACATAAAAGTCATTGTTGCTGAGTGAGTACTAGTTTTAAAATAAAACGTACTTTACTTTCGTTTAAAACCATTCTTTACTTTCTTACATGATAACACATCGTACGTATACATAGATAATATCATTATTATCTTCATCATTCAATCGTTAAATTTCATTCATTCATCGTATGTCATTATCATTCACTTTCATACATTCTTTTTTACTTTCATTCGTACGTTCATTAGTTCAATGACATGTACATTACCCCGAACATTGTGCACAAAGCTAGTTACTGGGCCTGAGGTCTTTCATAGACCTCGAACATTATGCAAGAAGCCGATTCCAGTACCTAGGGCAAGTACATTCACCACTTATCTTTTCTCTTTTATTCCGGATCATTGCCATATGCTATACCCCGAACATTATGGACGAAGCTGGTTACTGGGCTTGAGCTCTTTCATAGACCTCAAACATTATGGACAAAGTTGACTCAGTACCTAGGGCAAGCGGGAAGGATCTCATACATATGATAAATCACAAGGATTGGATCCCAGAGTGCATCCTTCTAGGGTAGCTAACCCGCACACTGTTGAGCTAACACCTTTCATTGGGTGTGAACCTCCATACTTTTCTTGCAAGCTTTTCTTAGTTTCATTCATTTATTAATGCATGCATTCTTCTTTTATTACATTCCGCTTTTCATTATCTTCAACTTTACATTACTTAATACTTTTCATTTTGTTCATTAACATTCAACGTAAAGCCACGGAAAATAATCATACAAAACATGGAACATAAACATAACCATGCAAAACATCACCATACAAGGCACCATCATACATACATAGACCATCATATCATCTATGACCTCAAAAGTCAACATACTTTATCCCCAGGAACATCCCAAGTCAAAGCCTACAATTAACTGTTTTCCCCTAAAAATCAGAAATTATTTTAACTCTTTCAGGCACATGAGCCCTATTTTGGCGTATGAAGAACACTTAGACGTATGGTGGGCTTCCAGACACACGAGCACTATAGGGCGTATGAACCTTCAATCGCATGAATTTCAATCGCATGGCCTCCAGTCGCATGACCTTCAATCACATGGCCTCCAATCGCATGACCTTCAGTCGCATGACCTTCAGTCGCATGACCTTCAGTCGCATGACCTTCAGCCGCATGACCTTTAGTCACATGAAATTCGGCCGCATGAGCTTCAGTTGCATGACCTTTGGCCGCATGACCTTCAGTTGCATGACCTTTAGCCACATGATCGTCAGTCGCATGACCTTCGGCCGAATGACCTTCAGTCTCATGAAGAAATTTCTAGGCGCATGAGCCCTATTTGGGCACAAGAGCAGCCTCATTCATACCTAACATCAGATTGCAGTCCCCAAACCTTCTCTAACCTGTTCTAAGCTTATACCATCCATCCTAAGCCTTAGAAACACATTCACATGTAACACCCCAAATTTCTATTTAAACGAAAGGAAAAGAAAAGTAAATAGAAAGAATAGAAATTGTGCACAAGTAGAGGGGGATAAAGTGTACAAAGTACAAAACCTTATTATTTTAAGGATTTAAGGGGCAAGGTCGCCCATATCAAAAGCAGAAAGTTGCTTTTGCTCTCGGAGGAAGAAAGAAGAGAGAGAGCGCCCCGGTTCTAGAGAGAGAAAGAGGAAGAAGCAGATGCAAAGGTAAGTCTTCTCTTCTATGAGCTCAGTTTCAGCTGGCTTTCGAGTTCTTGACCGAAGTTCCTGGTGTTTAGTGTTTGTTTTCTGGATCAAGAGCTGAATCGAAGGTGGGTCTTGAACTGGAAGAGTGTTGCTCAAAGGCTGCTCAAGGTGAGTTTCTAGAACCCCTCTTTTACTGATTTTCAACTGGTTTGGGGCTATTATGAATACTAAATAAACATTTTAAATGAAATAGTGGGCTTACAGCCTTATGTTCGAATGATGTATGTATGTATGTATGTTATAGTGTTGATCATGGGTTAGTGATGATGTTTAGCTTAGATGGCCTTAGTATGTTAGATCTGCGTTTGCGTATGATTAGAATGATAATCGGATGATGTTGGTAGCATAGAAAATATTTCAGAATGTTCTAAGGAACATGAACAGTGGTCCATGCACCCAGAGTTGCTCATGCCCCTAAATAGTGTCCCAGGCGTCCCGCATGAGTGGCCAGACGCCTAAGTTTTGGCCATGCGCCCAAGAGTGGGTCATGCGCCTAAAGAGTGGTCCATGCGCCAAGCATGTTGGCCATGCATCTAAGTGTTGGCCATGCGCCCAAGTGTTAGCCATGCGCCTAAACAGTGGCCCATGTGCCTAAGTGTTGGCCATGCGCCCGAGTGTTGGCCATGCGCCTAAATAGTGTCATGCGTCCAAGTGATTGAAACGGCTAAGTGTTGATGCGCCTAAACAGGTGCCATGCACCTGAACAGGGCAGAAGCGCCCAAATAGTGCCCATGCACCCAGACTGTTTTACACTTAGAATTTTTATGCTCATGCGCCTGGAAGGGCCCATGCGCCTAATTTGGACTTGAGGTTTTCTAAGTGACTTTAAGGGGGTATTATGGGGAGATAGGTCTGGTTATGATGTGATGGCTTATGTTTAATGTGTGATATGCATGTATGATGTTGCTTGTATGGTGATGGTGTATGATTATGTAAGTTCCTTATTATGTATGTATGTCTTCCCTTGGCTTTGTGTTGAAAGTTAATAAATGTAATGAAAGTATTATGTAAC
The DNA here is from genome assembly GCA_025506515.1 of Flaveria trinervia. Lineage (NCBI taxonomy): Eukaryota > Viridiplantae > Streptophyta > Magnoliopsida > Asterales > Asteraceae > Flaveria > Flaveria trinervia. The sequence goes on along the minus strand of JACCIX010000696.1, from coordinate 143,129 downwards.
GTAAAATGGAAGATAATGAAAGAGGACCCTAATGAATAAATGCATGCATTTATGAATGAATGAGAAAGTATAGAAAGGCTTGCAAGCAATATGTACAGAGGTGCACGACTCTTAATGCCTTAAGCTCTACCGCGTAAGGTTCAGCAAATCCTAAAGTGTGCACACAAGGGTTCCAGTCTTTGTGACTAACCTTAAGTGTTGTTACCCATTTCGGTGGGGGTGTTACCCATTTCGGTGGGGGTGTTACCCATTTCGATGGGGGTCTTACCCATTTAAGCGGGGTGTTACCCCGTGGGGGTTTTACCCATTTTGATGGGGGTGTTGTTACCCATAATGTTGGGGTGAAATACATGATGGTTACCAAAGTTACGTATAACTTTGGGGGTGTGGCATAAATCCAAGCATAGGTATGAGGTGAGCGACTCTGTGTCGTAACAGATTCGACAGAGGTCTTTGTCCATGAGACAAGATAATGAGGTGAGCGACTTGTTTTGCAACAGACTCGGATAGAGTTCCATCCCGGTGATTGACTCATACGGGATGTTTGTCGCGTATCCCGGTGCTATTTCAGTCTTCAGACATAAGTCGGGGGTTGTGAGCAGGCCCCGGCACAACATCAGCTTTCGAGCATAAGTCGAGGATATTGCACGAGACAAGATTCGAGTAATAAAGAGTAATGAACGAAGATGATGTATGAAAGAACAAACATATAAAATGAACGTAAATGAATATCGTAATAAAGTATTAAACAGGATCCTTGTCATTCGACCTCAGTAATTAGGGCTGAGTGCCACGAATAGGGTAAAGTCTGACTGGATCTAGAAAGGGAAATGAACGATAATGTAATACATTGAATGAACAAGTTAATGAATGTAATGATGAAGATAATAATGATATTATCTGTATTTACGTATGATGCATGATCATGAACGGTTGTAAAGTGTACTATGTTTTGAAATAAAGTAAAGAACGGTTTTAACAAAGTAAAGTATGTTTTATTATAAAACTAGAACTCACTCAGCGTCGCTGACTTTTGTATGCATGATAGTTGGAAGGTACAGGTTGATGCTAAGGAGTTGTTGGCATGGATGCATAAGCTACTCGGAGCATTTTGAGGCTGGCATCCGTATTTTGATATGTCTTTGTATTTTGAGATGAAAACAAATGTTGTAAATGAATGAAATGACATGTTTTTAGTTATTATTGAAAGTTTTAAATTCCGCTGCAAAAAAATGTACATTTTAAAATGTTTTAAGTGCAATGAATGACCAACTATGAGGTGCCTGGGAACGGGGCCTTACATCACATCATCATTCAAACATAACATTTCCCAACATCGAACCCCACTCGAATCACACACAAACCCATAATCACATACATACTCGTGCAACACCCAACTTAACAAAAACATTTCCATATGCCTTTCCAGCCCCAAAATCTGTTAAAACATGTAAATAGGGGTTCTAGAACTCACCTTAGCAGCCTCTTCGGGTAAGACTTCCTTCACCCGTTTGCTTCAAGTTTCACCTAGAAACCCACTTAAATTCGACTCTTCACCTTGTTTCTTCAAACTCCTCAATGGTTTTCTGCCTTTTCTCCTTTTCTCTCTCTCTAACCTAATGGAATGAGTGTGGTGAGGGGAGAGTGGGCGGCCATGCCCACTTTACACCACCTTTTTCAAATTTTCTTCCTTTCATACTTTTTACCCCTTGACTTGGGTAAAATGTCTTTTCTTCCATTATTATTTCTTTTTCATCACCTTATTCTTCTTTATTTGTCTTTAAAAAAATAATAATATTAACCGGGTGTTACATGGCACAAACTCGTAATGGCTTAGTTCTCTCATTTCTACTTAAAGCATCAACTACTATATTTGCCCTTCTAGGGTAATATTTTATCTTACACACATTATCACTTAATAATTCTACCTATCTTCTTTGTCTCATATTCAACATCTTCTCATCAAATATGTGTTGTAGGCTCTTATGACCTGTATATATTATGCACCTTGACCCGTATAGATAATGTTTCCAAATTTTAAGTACAAGACTACTACTCCTAATTCTAAATCGTCAGTAGTATAATTCTTTTCACTTCCCCTACGTTGTATGGATGCATAAGCAATTACCTTATCTCATTGCGTTAAAACACATCCAAATCCCTTGATGTGACGCATCACAGTATACTACAAAATGTTAAGTTCCTTTGGGTAATACTAATATAGGAGCACTACATAACTTACCTTTTAGGAGTTCAAACATTGCTTTTTGTTTTTCTCCCCAAATGTTAGGTATATCTTTTTGAGTTAGTTCTATCAGGAGTTGGGCAATTCTTGAGAAACTTTCCATGAATTTCTATAATACCCTTTCAACCTAAGAATTGACATGCTTTTGTTGGTGTTTATTGATCTTCCCATTTCTTAACAACGTTTACCTTTGCTGGATCAACTTGAATTCCTTCTTGGTTAACTACATCTCTTATGAATGTACTTCCCTTTTCCAAAATTCACACTTTGAAATTTTTTCATACAACATTTTTTCCACAGCAATTCCAAAGTTAACCTTAGGTGCATGTGATGATCTTCCTTATTTTTAGAATAAATCAAGATGTCATCTATAAACTATTGAAAATTTTTCTAAATAAGATATACATACTCTATTCATTAAATCCATAAACAATACTCGAGCATTGGTTAGCCCAAATGACAATACAAGAAATTCATAATGACCATATCTATCTCTAAATGTAGTCTTTGGTACATCCACATCTTGAGCTTTTAGCTGATGATATCCTAATCTTAAATCAATTTTGGAGAAGTAACTAGATTCTTATAATTGGTCAAATAGGTCATCTATCCTAAGGGGGGATACCTATCTTTTATAGTTACTTTATTGAGTTCCCTATAATCAATGCATATTCTAAAATTCTATGTTTCTTCTTAACAAAAAAACTAGTGCTTCCCAAGATGATACACTAGGACATATAATTCTTTATCCAACAGTTCCTAAAGTTGATTAATTAGTTCTTTCATTTATGTTGGTACTAAATGATACGGTGCCTTAGCTGTAACCTTTCATATTTTTTGTTAAATAAAAAATTAGCATCGTTATGTTCTTGCAAGGACCATTTATGTCATTTATGAAACTAAGTGGGTCATTTATGCTTGTTAATTTTAAAAGTTAATAAAATAAATTTTTAATAATAATAACAATAGTAATTTCAACCTTTTATCAGACTTAACCTTAATTTATAATAATAAAAAAATAATAATAAAATAAAAATAACAACAATAATAAAGGAATAATTTATAAAAGTTAAACAATAAATAAGTCATAAAAATATTTTGAACTTAAATTTCAATTAAGTCCAGGGGGTATTTATGTATGTTTAGAAACTTAAAATAGAAGTTTAATACATAAATAATATATTTTAAAACTACAGGGACTAATTGTGTAAACTTTCAAAACCTTTTCTTCCCCTTCACCTGTTTTTGGCAGTCTCCTCGGCCACCCTCGACCAACTCCGGTGAGGCACCGAAACCCACAACTGATCCCACTGGTTTGTGAGCACGATTCGAACATATTCAAGAACTTTAATTGCGTTTAAACATCGGTTATAAACCCAATCAGCTTGAATAATCGAACCTTTTAATCATAGAACCGTTCAATCATTAAAAATCATATTAATCAAATTAAATGGAACACAACCGATCGATTAATCAATCCTAAACTACAACAAAACATAATTTCAAATGAAACACACTCAAACATTCCAAACAATTCACACTGTTCATCGCGTCTGCAACCAAAGTATTCATCATCATTCTATCAATTTTAACTGAAATTGGTAGAGGGCTTTTAATCATCGTGATCATTGGAAGCTTCCTGAGCAGCGAATTAGGTTATTATCGAAGTTTGCATAACAAACTCTACAGCAACCGTACTAACTGTTCTTCGACTTGGTTTTCTTTGATTCAACTACAATCTGGGTAATTAAACACATCTACTTACTCGTTTTCATGTGGGAAACAAAAGCACCAACCTTAATTCGGTTAATAACATCGTTACAAAGTTCAATTTCGATCGGATTGAAACTAGGGTTTATGAGGATTTTGGGGTTCTTTGCAATTAATGTTTTCCAGAATTAAAAATCATCTTCTAGTAGGCATAGGCTACCCAGCCTACTGGTTAAGAGCGTGTTACTCCATCTTTGAGGTCCTAGGTTCGAACCCAGGCACCCTCATTATTCTTTTAAAAACCATTTTTAACTAATTTAATTATAGAAAAATCTTAATAGTTATAAAAATCATTTTTGTAAGCTTTAATTATTTTTAAAGGCAACAAATTATTTTCTGTATTTTTTTCAAATTTAAATATTTATATCTTTTAAAAAACAATATAACAAAAGTCATTTTTCTTCGTTTATTTCATATAAAATGGACTCTAAATGATACTTTAACTTAATAATTTATAATTGGTCCATACGTTACTTGCAATTGTAGTTTAATGGTGTTGTTTTAAATCATTATAGAAATTATTTACACTTTATATTTAATTTTACCCATTATTATAAATGATTTAATTTCATTAAATTGTCTAAATGGTATAATAATTTTCATTGAATTAAAATATAAGTGATTCCATTATTAATTTTATTTATATATCAAAAAACCCCAAATCGCTATTGAAACCATAGTTCATGTATGAACCGTTAATATCATCTTTAAACATAAACTTGGAACTTATACATTTACGTATCGTGTAAAAGGGATCGTTGGAGCACTAGTTAAACTCTTATTATCATTATTAAGATTCATCTTATAAAACATGTGAGTTTTCATGCCCCTCCTTTGTAGGGGTTTTAACATGTTTATCAAAGCTCATATAATCTTGTTTATATGAAAACGCAGCAGATTTTATATTTTAAAGCATGTAATAAGATGATTATTAAACCCATTTAATAAAGAACCCCAAGCCATGGATCATTATACAAATGCATACAATAAAGAACATAAGATACTTAGAAGTATATACAACCTTTGTAGCTTCCTAAAACCCAAAGTTGTGAGCTGTGAAAGATGACTTTGTGGCTGAGTTTTCAACCAAGAAAACCTCAAGGAGTGATACCCCAAGCTTGTACAAACACCTTCCTTTGCTAGGGCTTGCAACACCAACTTGGAGCTCTCCTTTTGTTGAATCTTTTCAGCCAAGAACCCTTCTTTGCAAAGCTGAAAATCCTGATTCTTTTGCTAAAAAAACGAGATTTTAGAGTGAGAAAGGAGAGAGCTTCTCTTGTGTGTGTGAGAGAGAAAGAGGAATGCAAGAGTGTTCAAGTGGGTGAGTTATTGCATGGCCTTGGAACTAAAAGGGGGCCATCCAAGACAAAAGGGGCGGCCGATTTTGGCTCCCTTTGTCTCCCTCTTGTTTCAAATTTTAAAAAAATATACACTCTTGCACCTTATATGTAAAATTAAACCATTTTAATTTTATATCACTAACACACACACTATTATTTGTCATTGTCAACTAATTTAAAAATGATGAAATAATCCCATATGAACAAATATATATATATATATATATATATATAATATATATATATATATATATATATAAACTTGTTCATTTGCAAAAGCAATGATTTAGAAAACCCGGTTTCTAAATTGGTGTTTATATTTATTTGTTTGATCTAATCAACAATAAATATTTGTCGGGTTTGTTTGGCTTGTTATTGGGTATGACCCGACTTGGATCATATCACACTAGCCACATCAATTTAATATGTATCTTGGGCAGATCAATTCTTTCAATCTCCCACTTGCACAAGATTCATAGAAGATTGATGCAAGCAGCAAATAACGCCTAGCAACGGTTTGCTACCCCTAATGTATATGACTAAGTGCCATTCAATAACATCATCCTTTTCAAGTACCTTACTGAATATGTTTTAGGTGAATTAATCATCTATCCTTTTGTTGCAGATGTCATGTTAAATCCAAGAGACACAGAATTGTCATTCTCTGATGATTTAACTTTAACAGGCCTTAGACATCTAACTCTCAACGAATAAGAGGAACAAATTCCATCTTGACTACATACGTCTCTCACAATCACCTCATGTCATACCTGAACTCAGCCTTATGTACTGCCTTTTCAGAACAGCAAAGGACTAAGTCAAAGTACAATACTTGGTGAATATCAAGACCCAATATGTATCTCAGGTCTGAGGATACAATGATATTCGCCTTTACTCAAAATCTCTTATGACTAATCAGAAAGATTCCATGCAGAAATAATTGAGAGCGGGTCAGTCCAATATCTATATCCCATAGACATCAATGACCTTTGGTAGCAACCTCTTGCTCTATATTCATACCTTATGAATATCAACCAATCCAAGTTCATTATATTACATTCATAGTTGTTCCCACAAGTATGATCGACTACGGACGTTGAGAATAATTCATTTATTCACGGATTTAAACATGCTAAAATAGAAGAACAAATGAAATTATAACCATATAATTAAGTCAAATAACATTAGTTCCAATATCCAAATACAAAATACAACATCAAACCCAGTCACTTGAATATCTAAGTCCCATGGCACAAGCATGACCTTCATGCTTTGCCTTTTCAAGGAGCTTTGTGAGTGGATCCGCAACGTTTTTATCAGTGTGGACTTTGCGAATACATATCCTTTTTTTCAACTTCATCCCTTATGTAGTTGAATCTCCGTTCAATGTGCCGAGTCTTTTGATGAGCACGAGGTTCCTTGATTTGAGCAATCGCACCCTCGTTGTCACAAAAGATCTCTAGGGGATCCTGAATGGAAGGGACTACCCCTAGATCGGCTATGAATTTCTTCAGCCATGCAGCTTCCTGTGCTGCCATTGAAGCGGCGACGTATTCTGACTCTGTAGTGGACAACGCTACGACTTCTTGCTTTGAGCTTTTCCAAGATACAGCTCCCCCATTCAGAATAAAGATGTACCCCGATTGAGATCGTGAATCATCTCGATCGGTTTGGAAACTCGCATCCGTGTAACCTTTTACAACGAGTTCCTCTTCACCAGACCCGTAGATCAAGAACATGTCCTTAGTCCTCCTTAGGTACTTCAGAATGTTCTTGACAGCCATCCAATGACTATCACCAGGATTTTGCTGGTATCTACTTGTCATGCTTAAAGCGCATGACACGTCTGGTCTAGTGCATATCATTGCATACATGATGGATCCTATAGCAGATGCATATGGGATTGCCTTCATTCTATTTTGCTCTTCCTTTGAGCTTGGACATTGAGTCGTACTCAATATTGTCCCTCTCTGAATAGGTACAGTACCTTTCTTAGAGTTTTCCATCTTGAACCTTTTCAAGATTTTGTCAATGTATGCACTTTGATTTAAACCAATCAGCCGTCTTGATCTATCCCTATAGATCTTTATTCCCAGAATATAGGGGCTTCACCAAGATCCTTGATGGAAAAACAACTTCCAAGCCAGGTTTAAACCTTCCAAGTTGGAATGTCATTTCCAAATAGTAGTATGTCATCAACATACAATACTAGGAAGGTTATTGTGCTCCCACTAGCCTTCTTATACACAAAGCCTCATCAGCGTTTTTGATGAAGCCAAATTTCTTTACTTCATCATCAAAACGGTGATTCCAACTTCTTGATGCTTGTTTCAATCCATAGATTGATTTCTTTAACTTGCATACTTTGTTAGGATGTTTTGGATCGACAAAACCTTCAGGCTGAACCATATAGACATCTTCCTCAAGATATCCATTTAGGAAAGCGGTTTTGACATCCATTTGCCAAATCTCATAATCATAATGAGCTGCTATGGCAAACAATATCCTTATAGACTTAAGCATTGCAACAGGTGAGAAGGTTTCATCATAATCAACCCCTTGAGTTTGAGTGAAACCTTTTGCTACAAGTCTAGCTTTGTAAGTATCCAAGTTTCCATGCATATCGGTTTTCTTCTTGAAAACCCACTTACTTCCAACTACTTTGGAATTAAGAGGTGGCACAACAAGTTCCCAAACTTGATTGTCATACATGGATTGCATCTCAACGTTCATGGCCTCAAGCCATTTGTCACAATCCAAATTGGACACTGCATCATGATATGTGGTTGGTTCATCTGAATCTACCACATAGCATCCATCCATGAAAAATCGTATCTTTCAGGTGGATTACTAGTTCTACCACTTCTGCGAACGTTTTGTGTGTATGATCAACCGCTTGATCATCCTCAACATCCTCATGTTGAGTGCTAGTTTCAACCAAACGTGCATCGGGTTGTGGTTCTTGATCCTCCTCAAGATCCACTGTTCTACTGCTAGTTCCTTCCATAAGGAACTTTGTTTCTAAGAACTCACCCTTTCTGGCAACAAACACCTTTTGTTCCAGTGGATCATAGAAATAATATCCCATAGAATCTCTAGGATATCCAACAAAGATACACTTGGTGGATCGGACATCTAATTTGTTGGGGTGGGAGTCTTAACATAAGCCTCACAACCCCAGACCCTTAAGTACGATAGGAATGGAACTCTTCCATGCCATATCTCAAAAGGTGTCTTTTCCACCTTTTGGTTGGCGCCATATTCAGAATACGGGCCGCGGAGAGCAAAGCGAAACCCCAAAATGATAGAGGTAATGTGCTTCTAGCCATCATAGATCGAACCATATCCAATAAGGTTCGATTCCTCCTCTCAGACACACCATTATGTTGTGGTGTTCCAGGTGGAGTGAGTTGTGAGACAATCCCACAACTCCTAAGATGATCTTGAAAAACATCACTTAGGTATTCACCACCTCTATCGGTGCGGAGAATTTTAATTGACTTGTTGAGTTGATTTTCCACTTCATTCTTGAAGATTTTGAACATTTCAAAAGCTTCATCTTTGTGCCTTAATAAGTACACGTACCCATAGCGACTATAATCGTCGGTAAAGGTAATGAAGTGTATCTTTCACCATTCCTAGTCATTGGCTTAAAAGGACCACATACATCCGAATGTATGATACCTAATAAATCTTTTGCCCTTTCGTTAGTTCCACTAAAGGGTGCCTTAGTCATTTTCCTTGTAAACAAGATTCACATACATCAAATGAATCACATTCATTTGTTTTTAAGAGACCATTCTTTTGAAGTGTTTGTATACGTTTCTTGTTTATAACCAAGACGGCAATGCCAAAGGTAGGTATCACTCAAATCTAATTTGAGTCTTTTGGTGGTTGCTTGGTATATTGAGCTATCATATGTTACGTTTTCATGAACCAATTCATAAATACCATTACAAGGTATAGCCTTTAAATAAAATACATGATTTAAAGAAACATGAATATCATTGTCAACAAACTTGAAATCATAATCATATTGTCTTAAACGGGAACACAGAAATTATGTTCCTAGTCAAACTAGGAGCATATAATACATTGTTTAAAATAACTTCCAAACCACTTGGAAGCTTCAAAATGTAGTCTCCTTGGGCTTCAACGTGAACCTTTGCACCATTGCCCATGAAGAGACTTATTTCCCCTTTTGCATAATGCTCATTTCTTTTGAACCCCTGCAATAAATTGCAAATGTGAGTTCCACATCCGGTATCTAATACCCATGTGTTAGAAGAAATAACATTTAGCTCAACATGTATCATGTAAATTATACCTGAGGTTTGCCCGGCATCCCTCTTTTCTCTCAACTCTTTGAGATAGACTGGACAATTTCTCATCCAATGCCCTATCTCACCACATTTAGCATGGGTCGTTACAGCAACCTTTTGCTTCTTCTCCTTGGGCTTCGGAGGTTCCGCCCTAACAACCATCTTCCCCTTCCCTAACGTGCCCCTTTCCTTTGGCAACAGTTGCCTTAGGAGGGGGTAGAGACCTTCTCCTTCTCCCACCTTCATTAATGGTGAGAACGGGTAAACCCTTTTACCCATTCCCGCCTCAGCTGATTTGAGCATCGAATGAAGTTCATTTATGGTCTTGTCCCATCCGTCATGTTGTAATTCATGACGAATGCCTCAAACCTTTTAGTTAGGCCATTAAGGATCAAATCCGTGGCCAACTCCTTTGAGACAGGACAATTTAGCCTTTGAAGGCGGTCGATGTGGCTTTTCATCTTAAGACATAAGATGAAACTGATTGGGATTCCTCCATCCGACATGCATGAAGTGCTCGAACCGTTTCGAAGCGCTCCACTCTAGCTTGTTGCTGGAACGTTTCCCGCAACTGAGTGATCATGTCATAGGCTCCATGGAGCTCATACCCTTTTGGAGTTCGGGTGTCATACTTGCTAACATTAAGCAAGAGACTTGGATGGAGTCTTCCATATATCTAACCAATTATTATAGGCTTCCACATCCTCCTCGTTAGTTCATCGGGGATGGGATCATCAAGGATGTAGGCCTGCTTTTCTTGCTTGAGAACAATTCTCAAGTTGCGGTACCAATCCATGAAATTGTTAGGTGTTAGACGATCCCTTTGAAGGATCGCCCTAATGGATTGGTTGTTTTGGTTATGAACATCATTATTAGCGTTGTTGTTGTCAGCCATCTACAAGATTTTACAAAGTCCATTTTAGTAATCATTGATATAATTGTATATTTCATTTATTAATACCCTTTATGTCTCATAGACTATTAATAAATAAAATTTTAGAATCAAACGTTATATTTAAATATTGGTTAGGTGACCTTTATCCCATTATTTAAATAAACAAGGTAGTCATAAATGACAATTGCAACCCATTGCAACTTCTAGTGGTATGGGATCGTTTGAACATCTTATGTTTATAACGGCATGTTTATCCCATCAACACCTTTTATAAAACACATTTTAGGTGATCCATTCAATATATTTTATAAATCAAGTCGTCCTACTTACACACACGTATGAGTTTACTACATAAGTGGTTAGGTGACCTTTATCCCACAAACATGGTATTCTCACCTCAAGTTACAAGTTCCCTCAAAGTGGTTAGGTGACCTTTATCCCACTAAGAGTTTGCAAGTAACCTAAGTGTGTTAAAAGGATTGTGTTTAACTTGTTTTAATGATGGTTTGTAATCACATCCAAATATTCAAAACAAAAACAACATCATAAGCATTCAACCAAGCATAACCAAACAATCCATATATGCATAACAAAGCATACTAAGTTGAGCACACTTGTTTAGCCAAACAAGTGTGTCAAAAGGTCTTGTCCTAAGGTTAAGAACATGACACATGGTTGACAAAAGGAACTCCCACTTGAATCCACATCTTCAAGCATCCTCTTGTCCATCTTTTCTTCAAGTCTTGATCTTGAGCATCCTTACAAAATATGTATCCTAATACATTTTTCTAGTAAAGATAAACTCCTAATCTATTTATTACAAACCATATGAATGAATAGATTACAAAACAAGACTTGAAACAAAAAAAATTAATAATTACATGCCCAAATGAATATAACATGACAACCAATCATTCAATCCAAATGGTCTAGGCTTTGTTATGCATAATCAACAACATGTTCAAACATACACAAGATAATCGATTTTGGCAGCCCCTTATAGCCCATGTTCTTGGCCAACATAAACCAAGAACAAATGGGTTTAGAACATATAAACAAACATCTATAATCTAGAGTTTTAAAGATCCTTATATGCATAAAGTAGCATCTTAAAACACCAAAAAGGGGGGCAAAATCCAGCCCTCTAACTCACGGATTTTTGGTGTCTAGCACCACAAAACCGTGAACTAGTAAGTGAAAAACATGTATGCATATGTATAAGTGGCTCTTGATGCCATTGTAGGGGTTTTAACATGTTTATCAAAGCTCATAATCTTGTTTATATGAAAACGCAGCGGATTTTATATTTTAAAGCATGTTAATAAGAGATTATAAACCCATTTAATAAAGAACCCCAAGCCATGGATCATTATACAATGCATACAATAAGAACATAAGATACTTAGAAGTATATACAACTTTGTAGCTTCCTAAAACCAAAGTTGTGAGCTGTGAAAGATGACTTTGTGGCTGAGTTTTCAACCAAGAAAACCTCAAGGAGTGATACCCCAAGCTTGTACAAACACCTTCCTTTGCTAGGGCTTGCAACACCAACTTGTAGAGCTCTCCTTTTGTTGAATCTTTTCAGCCAAGAACCCTTCTTTACAAAGCTGAAAATCCTGATTCTTTTGCTAAAAAAAAAGAATTTTAGAGTGAGAAAGGAGAGAGCTTCTCTTGGTGTGTGTGAGAGAAAAGAGGAATGCAGAGTGTTAAGTCGGTTGAGATTGCATGGCCTGGAACTAAAAGGGGGCCATCCAAGACAAAAGGGGCGGCCGATTTTTGGTCCCTTTGTCTCCTTGTTTCAAATTTTATAAAAAAAATATACACTTGATGGGATTTAACAAGATTATCAAAGTCCATATAAGCCAATATATATGAAAAACGCAGCGGATTAAGAGTTTAAAATCTTGTTAAATGTAGATTATCAAACCCATTGAAAAGCTAAACCCAAACCATGGATCCATATACGAAATGCATACATAAAGATAAACATAGGATGTTTAGAAGACAACCTTTCAAGCTTCAAGAAAACGAGTTTGGGGAGATGTTAGAGATGATCTTTGTGGCTGAATCTTCAAGCAAGAAGACCTCAAGAGATGATACCCACAAGCTCCTTCAAACACCACTTGCTAGGTTGTGAAAACCAACTTGAAAGCCCTCTCTACAACCGTTTTTCCCAGCCAAGAACACTTGATTCCAAGCTGAAAATCACCTTGTTTCAGCTTCAAAAACCCGTTTTTGAGAGAGAGTAGAGAGGATTTTTTGCTCTTGTGTGTGAGAGAGAAAGTGTTAGAGATGGAAGAGTGTTAGAGTGTCAAATGCTTGCATGTTACAAGAAACAAAAGGGATTCCCAAGGCCAAGGGGCGGCCGAATTGGGACCCTTTTGTTTCCCTCCCATTTGAATTAATTTTGTAAAAACACTCTTGTTTTATAAAATTAAAACCAATTTTAATTTTATAAAATATAACACACTTTTGTTTTATTACTTAACCAATTTAAATAATAAAACAACTAACATCTCATGAACAAATTATCCATATAATATTGTTCATTTACAAAAGCAATGATTTAGAAAACCCGGTTTCTAAATTGGTGCTAATATTTATTTGTGTGATCTTATCAGCGAATAAATATTTATCGGTGTTTGTTTGACTTGTTATTGGGTATGACCCGACTTGGATCATATCACACTAGCCACATGAATTTAATATGTATCTTGGGCAGATGTATCCTTCAATCTCCCACTTGCACAAGATTCATAGAAAATGATGTAAGTAGCAAATAACGCCTAGCAACGGTTTGCTACCCCTAATGTATATGATTAACTGCCATTCAATAACATCATCTCCTTCAAGTACCATACTTGAAATGTTTTAGGTGAATCAATCATCCATCCTTTTGTTACAGATGTCATGTTAAATCCCAGAGACACAGAATTGTCATTCTCCGATGATTTAACTTTAACAGGCCTTAGTCATCTAACTCTCAACGAATAAGAGGAACAAATTCCATCTTGACTACATATGTCTCTCACAATCGCCTTATATCATACCTGAACCTAGCCTTATGTACTGTTAATTTTACATAACAGCAAAGAACTAAGTCAAAATATAATACTTGGTGAATATCAAGACCCTATATGTATCTCAGGTCTAAGGATAAAATGATATTCGCCTTTACTCAATGTCTCTTATGACTAATCACTAAGATTCCATGCAGAGACAATTGAGAGCGGGTCAGTCCAATATCTATATCCCATAGATATCAATGAACTTTGGTAGCAACAACTTGCTTTATATTCATACCTTATGAATATCAACCAATCCAAGTTCATTATAGTCTTACATTCATAGTTGTTCCCACAAGTATGATCGACCACGGACGTTTAGAATAACTTGCTTATTCACGGATTTAAACATGCTAAAAGAATGAACAAATGAAATTATAAACATATAATTAAGTTTAATAACATAAGTTCCAATATCCAAATACAAAATTTGATCAAGTCCAATCACTAGAATATCGAAGTCCTAAGGCACAAGTATGACTTTCATGTTTTGACCTATCTAGGAGCTTCGTGAGTGGATCCGCAATGTTTTGATCGGTGTGAACTTTGCGAATACATATCTTTCCCTTTTCAACTTCATCCCTTATGTAGTTGAATCTCCGTTCAATGTGCCGAGTCTTTTGATGAGCACGAGGTTCTTTGATTTGAGCAATCGCACCCTCGTTGTCACAAAAGATCTCTAGGGGGTCTTGAATGGTAGCAACAACCCCTAGATCAGCAATGAATTTCCTAAGCCACGCTTCTTGAGCTGCCAATGAAGCGGCGATGTATTCTGATTCTGTTGTAGACAGTGCCACCACATCTTGCTTTGAGCTCTTCCAAGAGACTGCTCCTCCATTCATAATGAAGACATATCCCGACTGTGATCGAGAATCATCTCGATCAGTTTGGAAACTCGCATCCGTGTAACCCTTTACAACGAGCTCCTCCTCACCAGATCCATATATTAAGAACATATCCTTAGTATTCCTAAGATATTTCAAAATACTCTTAACAGCCATCCAATGACTGTTACCAGGGTTCTGCTGATATCTACTTGTCATGCTCAGAGCACATGACACGTCCGGCCTAGTACATATCATTGCATACATGATGGATCCTATAGCAGATGCATATGGGACTCCATTCATTCTTTCTTGTTCAACCTTTGAACTAGGACATTGAGATGAGCTCAATATAGTCCCTTTTGAATAGGTACCAAACCTTTCTTAGAATTCTCCATCTTGAACCTTTTCAAGATCTTTTCAATGTATGCACTTTGGTTTAAACCTATCAACCGCCTTGATCTATCTCTATAGATTTTTATTCCCAAAATATAGGTGGCTTCACCAAGATCTTTAATGGAAAAGCAGCTTCCAAGCCAGGTTTTTACACCTTCCAAGGTTGGAATGTCATTTCCAAATAGCAGAATGTCATCGACATATAATACCAGGAAAGTAATAATGCTCCCACTAGCTTTCTTATACACACAAGCTTCATCAGCGTTTTTGATGAAGCCAAATTTCTTTACTTCATCATCAAAACGGTGATTCCAACTTCTTGACGCTTGTTTCAATCCATAGATTGATTTCTTTAACTTGCATACCTTGTTAGGATGTTTTGGATCGACAAAACCTTCAGGTTGTTTCATATGGACATCTTCCTCAAGATATCCATTAAGGAAAGCGGTTTTGACATCCATTTGCCAAATCTCATAGTCATATATGCTGCTATGGCAAACAATATCCTAATAGACTTTAGCATTGCCACAGGCGAGAAAGTTTCATCATAATCAACCCCTTGAGTTTGAGTAAAACCTTTCGCTACAAGTCTAGCTTTATAAGTATCCAAGTTTCCATGCATATCGGTTTTCTTCTTGAAAACCCACTTACTCCCAACTATCTTGGACTTAAGAGGTGGTGTAACCAATTCCCAAACTTGGTTATCATACATGGATTGCATCTCGACGTTCATGGCTTCTTGCCATTTGTCAAAATCAGGTTTTGACATTGCATCATGGTATGTGGTTGGTTCATCCGAATCTACCACATAGCATCCATCCATGAAAAATCCATATCTCTCAGGAGGAATACTAGTTCTACCAGATCTGCGAACGTTTTGTGTATTTTGATCATCCATATGATCATTCTCAACATCCTCATGTTGATTGCTAGTTTCAACCAATTGTGTATCGTCTTGTGAATCTTGAATCTCTTCAAGTTCCACTGTTCTTCCACTAGTTTCTTCCGAAAGAAACTTAGTTCTAAGAACTCTGCCTTTCGAGCAATAAATACTTTCTGCTCTGATGGATCATAGAAATAGTATCCAATACAATTCTAGGGTATCCAATGAAGATACACTTTGTGGATCGGGCTTCTAGTTTGTTTTGAGCGTATTGCTTAGGATAAGCCTCACACCCCAAACTTTTAAATATGATAATGATGGAACCCTTCCATGCCATACTTCAAAAGGTGTCCTTTCCACTTTCTTGGTTGGGGCCATATTTAAAATACGGGCCGCGGAGAGCAGTGCGAAACCCCAAAATGATAGAGGTAGTGAACTTCTAGCCATCATAGATCGAACCATATCCAATAGAGTTCGATTCCTCCTTTCAGACACACCATTATGTTGTGGTGTTCCAGGTGGAGTAAGTTGTGAGACAATCCCACAACTTCTAAGATACTCTTGAAATTCACTATTCAGGTATTCACCTCCTCTATCTGTACGAAGAATCTTGACCCTTTTGTTGAGTTGATTTTCAACTTCATTCTTGAAGATTTTGAACATTTCAAAAGATTCATGTTTGTGTCTTAACAAGTACACATACCCATAACGACTATAGTCATCGGTAAAAGTAATGAAGTATTTTTCACCATTCCTAGTTGTTGGTTTAAAAGGTCCACATACATCCGAATGTATAATCCCTAATAAATCCTTTGCCCTTTCATTAGTCCCACTAAAAGGGACCTTTGTCATTTTACCTTGCAAACAAGACTCGCATATATCAAATGAAACATTTTCATTAGTTTTTAAAAGACCATCCTTTTGGAGTTTTTGCATACGATTCTTGTTTATATGACCAAGGCGACAATGCCAAAGATAGGAATCATTTAAATCTAATTTGAGCCTTTTGGTGGTTGCTTGGTACATTGAGCTATCATATGTTGTGTTATTATGAACCAATTCATAAATACCATTACAAGGTATAGCCTTAAAACAAAACACATGATTTAAAGAAACATGAATATCATTGTCAACGAACTTGAAATCATAATCATATTGTCTTAAACAGGAAACGGAAATAATGTTCCTAGTTAAACTAGGAGCATACAAAACATTTTTTAAAATAACTTCCAAACCACTTGGAAGCTTCAAAATGTAGTCTCCTTGGGCTTCCACATGAACCTTTGCACCATTGCCCATGAAGAGACTTATTTCCCCTTTTGCATAATGTTCACTTCTTTTGAACCCCTGCAACAAATTGCAAATATGAGTTCCACATCCAGTATCTAATACCCATGTGTTAGAAGAAATAACATTTAGCTCAACATGTATCATAAATGTTGTACCTGAAGTTTGCCCCGCGTCCCTCTTCGATCTCAACGCTTTGAGATAGACCGGACAATTGCGTTTCCAATGGCCTACTTCACCACACTCAAAACACGGGTCATCATGAGCAACCTTTTGCTTCTTTTCTTTCGGTTTGGGCGGTTCCATTTTTGCTTTACCCTTACCCTTCCCTTTGACGTGCCCCTTCCCTTTGGCAACATTTGCCCTAGGGTCGTGGAGGTGCCTTTTCCTATTACCACCTTCATTGATCGTAAGGACTGGTAGAACCTTTCTACCCATGCCTGCCTCGGCCGTTTTGAGCATTGAATGAAGCTCACCAATGCTCTTGTCCCATCCATTCATGTTATAGTTCATAACGAAGCTATCAAACTTCTTGGATAAGGAGTTGAGGATCAAATCCGTTGCCAACTCATTGGACACACGACAGTTAAGCCTTTCAAGGCGATCAATGTGGCTTCATCTTGAGAACGTAAGATGATACCGACTGGGTCTCGTCCATTCGACATGCATGGAGTGCTCGAACTGTTTCGAAGCGCTCCACCCTTGATTGTTGTTGGAACATTTCCTTCAACTGGGTGATCATGTCATAGGCATTGTGGTTCTCAAAGTCCTTTTGCAAATCAGGAATCATACTCGCTAGCATGAGACATGAGACTTGCACAGAGTCTTCGGTGTACTTGACCCAATCGGCAAAGGCCTCAACGTCATTTTCATCGGGTTGATCGGGAATGGGATCGTCTAACACATAGGACTTCTTTTCCTGTTTGAGAACAATTCTCAAATTTCGGTACCAATCCATGAAGTTCCCATGGTTTAGACGTTCCTTTTCAAGGATGGTTCTTAGTGATAGGTTATGGACGGTCGGGATTGCATTGTTGTTGTTAGCCATCTACAATTTTACAAAATTCAATTTTAGTACTTTTAATATCAATATATTTTGATTATTAATACCCTTTCGTCTCATAGACAATTAATAGTCAAAATTTAGAATCCAACGTTACATTTAAATATCGGTTAGGTGACCTTTATCCCTTTATTTAAATTAACAAGGTAGTCAACGTTTGACAATTGTAACCTATTACAATTTCTAGTGTATGGGATCGGTTAAACATCTTATGTTTGTTTGGCATGTTTATCCCATCAACACCCTTTGTACGTCATGCTTCGGTGATCCTAATGCATGATTTCCAAATTAAGTCGTCCTACTTAGACACACGTGTGGATTTGCTAATATTAGTGGTTAGGTGACCTTTATCCCATAAATGTGGCAAACCCACCTCAAAACCATAAGTTCCCTTTAATGTGGTTAGGTGACCTTTATCCCACATTAAATTCTCAAATGATTCGAGTGTTGTATAATAGGTGTTTGACTTGTTAAAAGGGATTTATGTTTCACAAAATTCTAGTTTGGAAAACAATTTTCATACCTTGCATTTGTATGCATTCAAATGCATGGTAGTTTATTTGAAAACTTATTTCAAAATTCCTTTTAATAGCCCATTAATTATGAAAACAATTTTCATTTGGTAAAACCCATTTTATTACTTATTGATTTCTAAGGAACCAATTTTATGCGAGTTGTTGATTTCGAGTTGTTAACTATCCAATTCCATAATAAGATAAGATGAACGTAAATCAACCATACATGCATAATAAAACAACCACAAGTTCATAACCATAGCCAATGGATTTGGCAACACTTGTTGGCCAAAACAAGTGTGCCAAGGGGTCAATTATAAAGCATAAACATGACACAAGGCATTGAGATGGTGTGCTCCCACTTGATCCCGCATCCTAATGCATCAAGTGTCCATTTTGTGTTGTCACCATTTTGCTTTATTTGGGCTTCTCTTGGGCTCCAACTTCAGCTCCTAGCTTCCTTGGGCCTTCATGCTTTGGGCTTTGGTTATTGGGCTTAAAACCAATCTTGGGCTATGAGGCCCATTTGGGCCTAAAATGGCCCAAACCAAAACCAAAGTCTTCTTGAACTCCTTTTACAAAATATATCCTAATACATTTTTTACTAGTAAAAGAGATACAATAATCTACTTTATTATTACAAACCATCATAAAATAAATAGATTACAAACCCAAATAAATAATCATACAAATCACAACACAAAAAACATCCATATGCAAGGTATTGGCTAGGTTATGAACATCTATATACACATCCAAATATGCACATAACAATCGATTTTGGCAGCCCCTTTTCAACCAATATTCTTGGCCAACATAAACCAAGAACAAATGGGTTTGGTTCAAACAAACAAACAACCATTTCCAAATTTTAAAGATCCTAATCAAGCATATAAAATAGCATCTTTAAAACCTGAAAAGGGGACCAAAACAGCCCACAAAACTCACGGCATATGGTGTTATACACCACAAAACCGTGAACAAGAGTGACAAATATATGTATGCATTCGTATAAGTGGCTCTTGATGCCATTGATGGGATTTAACAAGATTATCAAAGTCCATATAAGCCAATATATATGAAAAACGCAGCGGATAAGAGTTTAAAATCTTGTTAAAATGTAGATTATCAAACCCATTTGAAAAGCTAAACCCAAACCATGGATCCATATACGAAATGCATACAATAAAGATAAACATAGGATGTTTAGAAGACAACCTTTCAAGCTTCAAGAAAACGAGTTTGGGGAGATGTTAGAGATGATCTTTGTGGCTGAATCTTCAAGCAAGAAGACCTCAAGAGATGATACCCACAAGCTCCTTCAAACACCCACTTGCTAGGTTGTGAAACACCAACTTGAAAGCCCTCTCTACAACCGTTTTTCCCAGCCAAGAACACTTGATTCCAAGCTGAAAATCACCTAGTTTCAGCTTCAAAACCCGTTTGAGAGAGAGAGAGTAGAGAGGATTTTTTGCTCTTGTGTGTGAGAGAGAAAAAGTGTTAGAGATGGAAGAGTGTTAGAGTGTCAAATGGCTTGCATGTTACAAGAAACAAAGGGGATTCCCAAGGCCAAGGGGCGGCCGAAATTGGGACCTTTTGTTTCCCTCCCATTTGAATTAATTTTGTAAAAACACTCTTGTTTTATAAAATTAAAACCAATTTTAATTTTATAAAATATAACACACTTTTGTTTTATATTACTTAACCAATTTAAATAATAAAACAACTAACATCTCATGAACAAATTATCCATATAATATTGTTCATTTACAAAAGCAATGATTTAGAAAACCCGGTTTCTAAATTGGTGCTAATATTTATTTGTGTGATCTTATCAGCGAATAAATATTTATCGGGTTTGTTTGACTTGTTATTGGGTATGACCCGACTTGGATCATATCACACTAGCCACATGAATTTAATATGTATCTTGGGCAGATGTATTCCTTCAACACTCTTGCACCTTATTATTGTAAAATTAAACCATTTTTATGTTATATCACTAACACACACCTATTATTTGTCATTGTCAAACAAATTTCAAAAAATGAACAATAATCCATAGAACAAATATATATATATATATATATATATATCATATATAGATTATATATATATATATATAATATATTATTAATATATATAATATATAAACTTGTTCATTTGCAAAAGCAATGATTAGAAAAACCCGGTTCTTAATTGGTTGTTATATTTATTGTGATCTATCACAAATAAATATTGTCGTGTTTGTTTGGCTTGTTATTGGGTATGACCCGACTTGGATCATATCACACTAGCCACATCAATTAATATGTATTTCTGGGGCAGATCAATTCTTTCATCCTTTACCTTATTTCACACCTAGGGTGAAAATGTTAATGTATAAACTTACACTTGTAAACTCTTGATACTGTAAATGCACTAGCAATTTACCTTTAATCTTGTCATGGTTATTTGTAATATTGTGAGACTTATATGTTGACAATCATTAACTATTGCTTACTTAGCGACATCATAGATCTATGGGCCTGACAAGCCTATTTGCTGCTAAAGCCGAGGTTATTGCCGGCTCCTCATGATGTATGACTTGTTCATCATGGGAACCAATTACACTTAGCTAATCATTATAACTTGTAATTATCTTTATCAAGGTTTGATTGTAGCATTATGTGTGACAACTCATCCAAACTCACTCGATTTCGATTTCTGTGGCCAATGCAGTGGACCGGTGATGGAACACTCTCACCATGTAACACAATTTTCGGGACGAAAATTCTTTCAACATGGGGATAATGTGACATCCGGTAAATTTCCTTTATCAAACTCCGTAGTTTCGTTAATTTTGCATACACGGTCGTAAACATACACTAGTTTCGTTTAACGTTGGTGACCTAATAATAATTCGAAACGTTAAATTACTCATAATTTAACTGATTATGTGATTGTATCATGTTTATTTGTTTGTGTGTTTTATATGTTAATTGGCAATTAATCGCGTAACGTGGAAACGTGTGTATTAATTCGTATGCTTGTGTTTTATAAAGATAAAATATATAATTGTTACCATGAGTTTATATGTTTATTATTGTAGTTAAAAACCATTTAAAAAGTGTTTAAAAGAGTGCCATTTTATAAAATGCAAAACACAAGGGTTAAAGGGTAATTATGCAATAATTAACTAAACAAAACAACTCTAAACCCTGCCCCCTACCCAATCGGCCACAACCTCCCTCTTCCCCTCTCCCATTCGAATTCAGCCTAGAATCATCAAGAAAGCATTGGTTTGGATCGATTTCAAGGCATACAACTCGTGGGATCATCAATTGCAAGTTAAGTCGTGTTTAGAGGTTAGATTTTACATGTTGGTGGGAGACTTTTCATAAGGGCTGAACCCTAGTTGAGAAATTGGTGTTCATGGAGTCGAAATTGATGTTGTTTGATGTTGTTAGTACATTAGTTAGATTGTATACATGTTAGTTAACGTCGATTATGTATGAATTGTATGTTTTTAGTGGTTTAATCATGGACTGACTGGAAGCAAACCTAATTCGAAAATTGGTAGGATAATGGATGAATGATGATTGTTTGATGAATGTTTGATGATACTAGGTTGTATGAATGCTAGGTTACATTGATTTTGCAAGAAATTGATGAATTGATGTTGATGTTCATAGGTTATTAGGAATAGTAACTTTATTTTGCATGTAATGTTGAATTATTGATGAATGATGTTATGGATGTGTTCATGGTGACGATTAGATGTTAGGTTGTTGTTGTGAGCATGGGAATTCAAGAACACATGTTATAGTTCATACATTACTAAAGATATTAACTTTTTAGGATATGAATTGTTGAGTTATGATGTTTGGATGTTGTTGACATGTTTAGATGTTGATATGAACTTGAATTGGTATATATTAATGAATTCATGAATGCATAGGATGTTTGATAGATTTTGGGATGTGCATTCCCAAAAGGGAAACTTTATTTATGCAAAATGTGAAAGATTATAGTTTGATCATGTTAGAGATGTTAGGAGAATGTTAGTAAGTTCATGGACGAATTCTAATGTGGTTGGAACATGTTAATATAGTTGTATGAGATGTTTGGATAATCATGGGTAGTGTTAGGACCTTGATGATCATGTATGATATTGGTGTTGGTTAGTAGTTAAGGCATCATGCTTGGGACTGGAAATTGATTGTTGTGATGTATGTTGAATGTATGTAAATGGTTATTGAATGTGAATGTGATCATCATACACGCGTGCGAATCTGATGCCCCTACTTAGTAGGATTCGCAGGGTTTAGGGTCTGAAGTCGTGAGTGGCTTCACATGGCATGTGGTGCGTGATTTGATCTTTGTGTGACATGTTAATATGTTATAACTAGTGGACATGTCAATGTTCTAGATTCACATGACTTGTATGATACTTGGTTGTATGATGATCTAAGTGACATACCTGGATGATGTAGCATACGTATAAACCTTTTGAATGTTAAACTTGTATGATATATGTGTATGATTGCTTAAATGGTTTACAACACATAAAGTCACCAACGGGTCAAACGGGTCAAGTGAGTCAAATGTATTATTTTCTAAAACCTTGAGTGTTTGGTTGTAGTGTACTTAGGGTTTCACATGTTCCCTGTTGCACGTACTCATATACTTATATGATCTAGGTAACCTCTGAGGGTTGTCTGTCCACTCTGTCAGTCAAGTCAAACTCTAAGTATCTATACGCATATCAGGTGAGTTCATGCCCCATTCTTTATTTAATCTCTTTTGGGGGAGATAGCATACTGGTAAATTAGAAATGCTTTATATCTTCAAGTTGTGTATAATATTAATATAGTGTTGATGTCATGGAAAAGTCCTCACACTTTCGAATTGTTAATATTGAATAACGAGGAAATTTGGGTAGTACTACTGGGTCTGAGGAGCCCCACCTGTGTGACTTGAGGTCAATCGGGTGCAATTTGTCCTATTGAACATTGTCACGACCTATTAAGTCGTGACAGGAGGCAACAACGTAACACAGTCAGCTTCAATTGCGAAATCACTATGAATTAATATTTATTGTTAATGGACTAGGGATCTGTTCAATGCACTACTTGTATATCTCTATTATTAAACTGTTATGTTTGAATATCAACTCTTGAACGCACCAACCATTGTGTTGAAATTTTAGTATGCTATTCTCAGGTCATTAGCTTGCTTGCCATAGGAGCACTACATGGTTCACTTGCATTCTAAGACTCGGTCTTCAAGACATTTTTAGTATTTTAATGATTAATGTTTACTCTTTTGGGTTGGCACATGTTTTGCCATAGTATACACTTTTATTTCTTTGGGTTGTTTTTTCAAAATGCTTTCACACAGTTTAAAGTTTGTACTTTTGTTGATTTTATTAAATTATGGCATATAGAGTTGTTCTGAGTAACTATTGACTATGATCCTGGTTTGTTCACACGCCTCGCGGTAGAACTCCGCAAGTGGATTTTGAGGGTGTGACAGATTGGTATTAGAGCCATTGGTTTTAGGGAACTAGGTTGCATACACAGTAGACTATAACCGCACACAGTTAATTAGTTACCTGTGCCTTATTCTCATCTACTGTATACTCATTGGCATACACGTCACACTCTATGCAACATGGCATCGTCATCGAGAGCTCGGGTAAGCGACCTGAATCACCTTCACGATCTGAATCGCCACCTCCCGCACCTGTACCTGACAATGGATTCGATTGGCCCCGACTGGCTTATCCTCAACAGGAGATTGACTGGGATAAACCTTTTGCATTGATGAAGCGTGAAGCTCCACGAGAGTGGCGTTATCCTAGATTTATGATCATATCATATTTAGGGAGCGCGTACCTGTCCTGAGGCCCAGGACTAGGAACAATGCCGACCAACCAATTCCTTCACTCCCACGGACGGTGCAGTCCAACGAGCAACTGATTGCTGCACTAGTGGCTGCACTGGACACTGAGCAGCATGGAGTCAGGCGGCTCACGGGTGATGTCTGTACACTGCAGCAAGAGGTGTACAAACTGAGACATCAACCGGATGGACTCGAGGAACAACACGGGAAGACCCTAAACGGGTGTCACCATATGCAAGAAGGCCTCATGGCACTCCAAGGGCGCATGACTACTTGTGAACAGCGGGACGCCGTAGCCGATAATAGGATTGCCATTTTAGAAGCTCAACTAGCGGCACTTCAGATTGCTATAGCCCCTGCTCCTACAGTAGACCCTGAGGATGAGGATCCCGAGGAGGGACCTGAAGAGGAGGAACAGGTGGAGATGGAGGATGACAGTGATAGGTCAGATGTTGTCGATTGACTTCTTTATATGACTTAGACTACGTAGTGTTTTTTTTGAAACCTATGTGGGAAGGGTTGTTTCCCCAAACAGACGGAAACTTAAATTTTGACATTGATAAATACATTGTGACTCATTTACAATTTATTTACTTTGGTTATTATTTTTGTTATGAATGTTGTTGTTGTGATGATTCATTATTTCTTTTATTTACTGTTTATTGTGCTTCAATGAGTTAAATGTGTTTGATGTTACTCATTATTGTATTTGTGAATGTAAAGTGAAAAGAATGGACGCCCGTGGACGCGGGCGTGGACGTGGTCGTTGACGCGGACGTGGACGTGGCACCGGAGAACAGGGCAGTGGTGCTATTAACATGACCCCTGCAGAATTCGCTGCTCTAATTAATGAGCATGTTCAGGCGGCAGTGGCTGCTGCCCACGCGGGTCAGCGAGCAGGTAAACAATGATAGAAAGATAAATATGATATCCTTCATAACTATATGGGATGTCTGATTAATGTGTGTTGTGTTAAAATAGGACCACCAATGTGTACCTACAAGTCCTTTGTGGACTGTAAACCACACACCTACAGCGGTACATAGGGTGTTGTAGGGCTTGTACGATGGTTCGAGAAGACTGAGTCTGTCTTCTCTAAATGCAACTGTCCACCTGCTGATCAAGTGAAGTATGCCACCGGGACTTTGGAGGGTGCTGCTCTGTCTTGGTGGAACGCGCAAGTCCAGATGCTAGGACAAGTGATGGCGAATGGACTTCCATGGGAAGAGTTCAAAGCAATGATGACTGAGGAGTACTATCCTCGCAATGAAGTGCAGAAGTTAGAAATGGAGTTCTGGCAATTGAAGATGCAGGGCTCGAAATCGAGGCATACACCACCAGAACCCATGAATTAGCAACTTTGTGCCCAGGAATGGTGAATGAGGTGCATAAAAGAGTAGAGCATTACATACGGGGATTGGTACCCGAAATCCAGAGTATGGTAACTGCTTCCAACCCAACCATAATTCAGCAAGCCATCCAGATAGCTCACAGGCTAACTGACCAAGCCGTGGAGCAAGGACGTCTACCCAAACGGGGCGCTGTGGCGAGTGTGCCCGAAAACAAAAGAAAGTGGGATAATGCCAACAACACCAAAGCATCATCATCTTCTAGCGTCAACCTCAACCTCAACAGCAACAACAGCCAGTTCAGCAGCAACGGAGGTTCGACAATAACCGCAACTTTAACCAAACACCTGCAAATAATCAAGGACCCAGTGGTTATGGTGGTAGACATCTGAAGTGCACTCGGTGTCATTACCATCATGTGGGAAGGTGTGATAGCTTCAAGTGTCAACATTGTGGAAAAATTGGACATGCTGCTAAGGATTGTCGTGGTGAGTTGGTAAGGAGGCCACAACAACCTCAAGAAACTCCCAAGGGTTGTTTTGAATGTGGGAAAGAAGGGCATTACAGGCGAAACTGCCCACAACTAAGGAGAAACGGTAATGGCAACCACACCAACAACAACAACAACACCAACAACCACGATAACAACAACAACAATGGTAATAACAACGGTGGAAATGGTACTGGTAATGGCAGCAATAAAGATGGAGCCAAGGGGAGAGCATCGTCATTGGATCAGGTGAGTCTCTAAATGATCCCACAACTGTTACTGGTAGATTCTCTGTTAATAGTTGTTTTCCTACGGTACTATTTGATACTGGAGCCGATAGGAGTTTTAGTCCTTAAAGTTCTGTAGTCTTTAAGTGATATACCCTCTGCTTTAGAATCTAGATACACTGTGGAATTAGCCGACGGTAAACAGATCCATGTAACGCATATCCTTAAAGACTGTAAGATAGAACTTGCTCGTCATACTTTCGCTATAGATCTTATGCATGTTACGTTGGGTAGTTTTGATGTTATGATAGGCATGGATTGGCTCTCTCGCAAGCAAGTGGAAGTCATATGTCATGAGAAGATCATACGAATCCCTGTTGATGACAACATCCTTACCGTCAAAGGTGATAGGAGTGGTGCTGTGATAGGCATCATCTCATTCATGAAAGCTCAAAAGTTATTACGAAAGGGTCATGTGGCTATTCTAGCACTTGTAACCGATAAGCAGGCGAAGAAAGGAGAATGGAGGATATTCCCATAGTGTGTGATTTTCCAGAGGTGTTTCTAGAGGATCTTCCTGGATTACCACCTCACCGCCAAGTGGAAATCCAGATTGAGTTGACTCCCTGCGCAGCTCCAATTGCTAGGGCACCTTATCGATTGGCACCAAACGAGCTACAAGAGTTGTCATCACAACTTCAAGAGCTTTTAGATAAGGGCTTTATTTGATCTAGCACATCACCTTGGGGAGCTCCTGTTATTTTGTTAAGAAGAAGGATGGCACATTCCGGATGTGCATCGATTATAGAGAGTTAAACAAAGTAACAGTTAAGAACCGATACCCTTTACCTCGTAACGACGACTTGTTCGATCAGCTTCAAGGATCAAGCTATTATTTGAAGATTGACTTGAGATCTGGTTATCATCAACTTAGAGTTCGAGAAGAAGACATTCCCAAGATTGCGTTTCGTACTCGTTATGGTCATTATGAGTTCTTGGTCATGCCTTTTGGGTTGACTAATGCACCTGCTGTTTTCATGGACCTCATGAACCGCGTGTGCAAACCTTATCTTGATCAGTTTGTCATTGTGTTCATCGATGATATACTGATATATTCTAGGACCAAGGAGGAGCATGAAGAGCACTTACGAATGATCTTGGAACTGTTGAGAAATGTGCAGCTGTATGCCAAATTCTCAAAATGTGACTTTTGGATAAGAGAAGTGCAATTTCTAGGTCATATTGTTAATGAGAAAGGGATACATGTTGATCCTGGAAAAATTGAGACGATGAAGAATTGGACTACACCCAAAACGCCGAGTGAAATAAGACAATTTCAGGGATTAGCAGGATATTACCGACGATTCATTGAAGGATTTTCTAAGATCGCACAACCTCTCACGTCCTTGACCCACAAAGGAACGATGTTCAAATGGAGTGAGAGCCAAGAATTAGATTTTCAATTGTTAAAACAAAAACTCTGTACTGCACCGATATTAGCATTACCATAGGGAACAGATGACTTGGTGGTGTATTGCGATGCATCCATTCAAGGATTGGGTTGTGTCTTGATGCAACGAGATAAGGTGATAGCCTACGCCTTGAGACAACTAAAGGTTCATGAGAAGAACTATACCACCCATGACATAGAATTTGGTGCAGTGGTTTTTGCCTTAAAGATCTGGAGACATTACTTGTACGGTACCAAGTGCACTATCTACACAGATCACAAGTCTTCAACATATCTTCGAGCAAAAAGAGTTGAATATGAGGCAACGACGTTGGGTGGAACTACTAAATGACTATGATTGCGCAATTAAGTATCATCCGGGAAAGGCGAACGTAGTTGCCGATGCCCTAAGCAGGAAGGAAACAGCTAAACCCCGACGGTGCGAGCTTTACAGCTTACTATTAGTACCCAACTGCCCGAACATGTTAAGGAGGCACAGATAGAAGCTTTAAAAGCAGAAAATGTTGGTGTTGAGTCATTAAGGGGAATGAATAAACAGCTAGTGGGGAAGAGGATGGAATTCGGTATTTCATGGATAGACTTTGGGTGCCTGTTATGGAAATCTGAGAGATTTAGTATGAGCGAGGCACACAAATCTAAGTATTCTATGCATCCTGGATCCGAAAAGATGTATCATGACCTGAAGGCGAACTATTGGTGGCCTAACATGAAAGCGGATGTAGCTACGTATATGAGCAAGTGTTGACCTGCTCGAAAGTAAAAGTGGAATATCAAAAACCATCCGGACTGTTACAACAACCTGAGATACCAATATGGAAGTGGGAACAGATCTCCATGGATTTTGTTACTAAGTTACCCCGGACTAGTACCGGTTGTGACACGATATGGGTTATTGTGGATCGATTGACAAAGTCTGCTCATTTCCTTGCAATTAAGGAAATGGATAAGATGGAGAAATTAACTCGACTGTACCTTAAAGAGATCGTTTCAAGACACGGTGTACTGATCTCAATTATTTCAGACCGTGACGCTCGTTTCACGTCACATTTCTGGCAATCATTGTAGAAATCTTGGGTACACGATTAGATATGAGTAGTGCATATCACCCACAGAGGATGGCTAGAGTGAGCGTACCATATAGAGTTAGAGGAAATGCTACGTGCTTGTGTGATTGATTTTGGGAATAACTGGAAAATTCACCTGCCATTAGTGGAGTTTTCTTATAACAACAGTTATCATACTAGTATACAGGCAGCACCTTTCGAGGCGCTGTATGGGAGAAAATGTCGATCACCAGTTTGCTGGGGCAAGAAATGGTGATAGTCAGCTAACAGGTCCAGAGTTAATTCATGAGACAACCGAGAAGATTGTACAGATACAGAAACGTATGGCTGCAGCGCGAGACAGACAAAAGAGTTATGCTGACAAGAGACGGAAACCTTTAGAGTTCAGGTTGGTGACAAGGTTTTGTTGAAAGTCTCCCCATGGAAAGGCGTAGTTCGGTTTGGTAAACGAGGGAAACTAAATCCGAGGTACGTTGGACCATTTGAAATAGTGGAAAGAATAGGTCCAGTGGCCTATCGACTAGCCCTACCTGATTCGCTAAGTGGAATCCATGATGTATTTCATGTGTCAAACCTGAAGAAGTGCATAACTGATGAAACAATGGTTGTACCACTAGAAGAAATTCAAGTGGATGAACAAAACAATTACGTTTTATCGAAGAACCAGTCGAGGTGATAGACCGTGAGGTGAAAACACTTAAGCAGAGCAAGATACCTATTGTCAAAATCCGTTGGAATTCGTGACGTGGACCGGAATTCACATGGAACGAGAAGATCAAATGAAGCTTAAGTACCCTCAGCTATTCGAAAGGACGATGCCAGCAGACGAAGGTATTGATTTAATTTCGGGACGAAATTTCTTTCAACATGGGGATGATGTGACAACTCATCCAAAATCAGTCAATTTTGATTTCTGTGTGCCAATGCAGTGGACCGGTGATGGAACACTCTCACCATGTAACGCAATTTTCGGGACGAAAATTCTTTCAACATGGGATAATGTGACATCCGGTAAATTTCCGTTATCAAACTCCGTTAGTTCCGTTAAGTTTTGCATACACGTGTCATAAACATACACTAGTTGTCGTTTAACGTTGGTGACCTAATAGTAATTAGAAACGTTAAATTACTGATAATTTAATTGATTATGTGATTATTGTATTATGTTATTTGTTTGTGTGTTTTATATGTTAATTGGGATTAATCTCGTAACGTGGAAACGTGTGTATTAATTCGTATGCTTGTGTTTTATAAAGATAAAATATATAATGTTACCATGAGTTTATATGTTTATTATTGAGTTAAAAACCATTTAAAAGTGTTTAAAAGAGTGCCTTTTTATAAAATGCAAAACACAAGGTTAAAGGGTAATTATGCAATAATTAACTAAACAAAACAACTCTAAACCCTGCCCCCCTACCCAATCGGCCTCAACCTCCCCTCTCTTCCCCTCTCCATTCGAATTCAGCCTAGAATCATCAAGAAAGCAATGGTTTGGATCGATTTCAAGGAATACAACTCGTGGGAATCATCAATTGCAAGTTAACTCGTGTTAGAGGTTAGATTTTACATGTTTGGTGAGACTTTTCATAAGGGCCGAACTCTAGTTGCGAAATTGGTGTTCATGGAGTCGAAATTGATGTGTTTGATGTTGTTAGTATGTTAGTTAGATTGTATACATGTTAGTTAACGTCGATTATGTATGAATTGTATGTTTTTTAGTGGTTTAATCATGGACTATGATTGGAAGCAAACCCTAATTCAAAACTTGGTAGGATAATGGATGAATGATGATTGTTTGATGAATGTTTGATAATTACTAGGTTGTATGAATGCTAGGTTATATTGATTTTGCAAGAAATTGATGAATTGATGTTGATGTTCATAGGTTACTAAGAATAGTAACTTTATTTTGCATGTAATGTTGAATATTGATGAATTGATGTTATGGATGTGTTCATGGTGACGATTAGATGTTAGGTTGTTGTTGTGAGCATTGGGAATTCAAGAACACATGTTATAGTTAATACATTACTAAAGATAGTAACTTTTTAGGATATGAATTGTTGAGTTATGATGTTTGGATGTTGTTGACCATGTTTAGATGTTGATATGAACTGAATTGGTATATTATTAATGAATTCATGAATGCATAGGATGTTTGATAATTTTGAGATGTGCATTCCCAAAAGGGAAACTTTATTCATGCAAAATGTGAAAGATGATAGTTTGATCATGTTAGAGATGTTAGGAGCATGTTAGTAAGTTCATGGATGAATCTAATGTGGTTGGAACATGTTAATATAGTTGTATGAGATGTTTGGATAATCATGGGTGGTGTTAGGACTTGATGATCATGTATGATATTGGTGTTGGTTAGTAGTTAAGGCATCATGCTTGGGACTGGAAATTGATTGTTGTGATGTATGTTGAATGTATGTAAATGGTTAGTGAATGTGATGTGATCATCATACACGCGTGCGAATCTGAGGCCCCTACTTAGTAGGATTCATAGGGTTAGGGGTGTGAAGTCATGAGTGGCTTCACA
Source organism: Flaveria trinervia (assembly GCA_025506515.1). NCBI lineage: Eukaryota > Viridiplantae > Streptophyta > Magnoliopsida > Asterales > Asteraceae > Flaveria > Flaveria trinervia. Next base: position 111,486 of record JACCIX010000696.1, on the reverse strand, counting down.
TGGCATGTGGTGCGTGATTTGATCTTTGTGTGTCATGTTAATTATATTATAACTAGTGACATGTAATGTTCTAGATTCGCATGACTTTTATGATACTTGGTTGTTTAATGATCTAAGTGATATACCTGGATAATGTAGCATACATATGAACCTTTTGAATGTTAAACTTGTATGATATATGTGTATGATTGCTTAAATGGTTTACAACACATAAAGTCACAACGGGACAAATGGGTCAACTGAGTCAAATGTATTATTTTCTAAAACCTTGAGTCTTTGGTTGTAGTGTACTTATGGTTTCACATGTTCCCTGTTGCACGTAGTCATATACTTATATTATCTAGGTAACCTCTGAGGGTTGTCTGTCCACTCTCTCAGTCAAGTCAAACTCTAAGTATCTATATGCATATTAGGTGAGTTCATGCCCCACGCTTTATTAAATCTCTTTTGGGGGAGATAGCATACTGGTAATTAGAAATGATTTATATATTCAAGTTGTGTATACTATTATATAGTGTTGATGTCATGGAAAAGTCCTCACATTTTCGAATTGTTAATATTGAATAGCGGGGAAATTTGGGTAGTACTACTGGGTCTGACGAGCCCCACCTGTGTGACTCGAGGTCAATTGGGTGCAATTTGTCCTATTGAACATTTTCATGACCTGTTAAGTCGTGACAGGAGGCAACAACGTAACACAGTCAGCTTCAATTGCGAAATCACTATGAATTAATATTTATTGTTAATGGACTAGGTATCTGTTACAATGCACTACTTGTATATCTCTATTATAAACTGTTATGTTTGAATATCAACTCTTGAACTCACCACCATTGTGTTGACATTTTAGTATGCTATTCTCAGGTCATTAGCTTGCTTGCCATAGGAGCACTACATGCTTCACTTGCATTCTAAGACTCGGTCTTCAAGACATTTTTAGTATTTTAATGATTAATGTTTACTCTTTTGGGTTGGCACATGTTTTGCCATAGTATACACTTTTATTTCTTTGGTTCTTTTTTCAAAATGCTTCCGCACAGTTTAAAGTTTGTACTTTGGTTGATTTTATTTTAATTATTGCATATAGAGTCGTTCTGAGTAACTATTAACTGTGATCCTGATTTGTTCACACGCCTCGCGGTAGAACTCCGCAAGTGGATTTTGAGGGTGTGATAGATTGTTATCAGAGCCATTGGTTATAGGGAACTAGGTTGCATACAGAGTAGACTATAACCGCACACAGTTAATTAGTTACCTGTGCCTTATTCTCATCTACTATATACTCATTGGCATACACATCACACTCTCTGCAGCATGGCATCGTCATCGAGAGATCCGGGTAAGCGACCTGAATCACCTTCACGATCTGAATCCCCACCTCCCGCACCTGTACCTGACAATGGATTCGATTGGCCCCGACTGGCTTATCCTCGAGAGGAGATTGACTGGGATCAACCTTTTGCATTGATGAAGCGTGACCCTCCATGAGACTGGCGTTTCTATCCTAGATTTGTTGATCATATCATGTTTAGGGAGTGCGTACCTGTCCTGAGGCCCAGGACTACGAACAATGCCGACCAACCAATGCCTTCACTCCCACGGATGGTGCAGTCCAACGAGTAACTGATTGCTGCACTATGGCTGCACTGGACACTGAGCAGCATCGAGTCAGGCGGCTCACGGGTGATGTCTGTACACTGCAGCAAGAGTGTACAAACTGAGAAATCAACTGGATGAACTCGAGGAACAACACGGGAAGACCCTAAACGGATGTCAACCATATCCTCATCTGTTAATCATTTCCTCAGATGAGATACATGGTCTGTCAGATGAATTTCACTTAACTCATCTCGTAGCTCCAATCTATTGGCCACATCTCCTATTCGAGCAATAATTTAGAAAGGTCCTATGTATCTGGGATGAAAATAGTGCACTTCATCCCGTGTAGATAGTGCCTCCACGTCATTAACGCAAAGACCACAGCTGCTGGCTCCAAGTCGGGAGTGGGATAATTGACATCGTGAACTTTCGACTGTCAGGATTCATAGGCTATAGCCTTTCCTCTCTACATCAACACACATCCCATCCCTGTATAGGAATCATCTGAAAATAACCACCAAATCATCGCTTCCACCTTTGCCGGGTCCACCATAATCCCACCAAGATTTATTACATGACCCAAAAACTGAACCTCGCACAACCAGAATGCGCACTTGGAGAATTTAGCACACAACCTCTCCTTCCTTAACATCTCCAACACCTCTCGAATGTGACCGGCATGCCCATGCTCACTCTTGGAATAAATCAAGATATTGTCGGTAAACACATTTGCTGATTTATCCAACTTCGGTCAACACACTTGATTAATCACGTCCATAAAAGCAGCTGGCACGTTGGTCAAAACAAAAGACATAACAAGAAACTCGTAATGTCCCTAACGCGTGCGAAAAGCTGTTTTAGGAATATCTTGCTCTTTCACCTTCAGCTGATGGCAGCCCGATCGAAGGTCCATCCTCGAGAACCATCTGGCACCTTGAAGCTGATCAAATAGGTCATCAATTCTAGTAAAGGGTACCGATTCTTCCCTGTCAACTTGTTTAGTTCACGGTAGTCTATACACATCCTCATACTACCATCTTTCTTTTTCATAAATAGGACCGGAACACCCACAAGGGGAGATAGTCAGTCTAATAAACCCATTGTCAAGCAGTTCTTGCAATTGCTCCATCAACTCTTTCATCTCAGTCGGAGCCAATCGATACGGTGCCTTGGCAACAGGTTGGGCACCTGATATCAAATCAATCTGGAACTCGATCTCGCGGTGAGGTGGCACTCCTGGTATGTCTTCTAGGAACACATCTAGAAAGTCACACATAATCGGTACATCAGACAGTTGTGGTGTAGGCGTTTCCACATCCTTCACATAAGCCAAATAGCACCACATCCACGCCTCATGCACTTTCCTGCCACCGCCATCGAACTCACCTTTGGAATCGTCATGACTCGATCATCGTAAACCGTCACTGTACTCCCGGCAGGCACTGTTAATCAACCATCTTCTTGCGACACATAAGGCTCGCTTCATAGTCCGCCAACCAATCCATTCCTAGGACTACGTCAATCCCGCCTAAGGTCATCACAAATGGTCTAACAGGAAACTTGTGACGTTCTAGTTCTATGTCACAACCCTCTATCATCGCAAAAATCTGGGTAGACTCTCCTATGGCAGTTTCCACATCAAAGGGTGCATTTACACTCCTACTACTAACAAGCAGTTTAGCACAGAAAGCAGTAGAAATAAAACTTTTTCTAGCACCAGAATCAAATAACATAGTGGCTAAAGTTTGGATTACTAGAAACGTACCTGACACAACATCGGGGTCCGTTCTAGCCTCCCCCTACGTCATTGTGAATGCTTTGGCACCCGCCCTTTGCCCTTTTCCTCCAGCCTTCTTCACTCCTGATCCTTCAGCCCTCTTCTTCTTACAGTCTCTACTCAGGTGAGCATTCTCTCCACAGTCGTAACACCTTACAACCCCACATTCCCTTGCTATATGGCCTAGCTTCACGCAGTTGAAGCAGATGTTGACACCCATTTGCATTCTCCCGAATGCTCATTCCCTCATTTACCATACCTCTTCGATCCTGCACCAGATGTGACCACATGTCAGTCATCCACCCATGCACACTTATTGTTCATTGGGACACCACCCTGTCCAGACCTCTTCCCATTCTAGTTCCGGTCTCCATCATTCTTCCTACTCACCTCAGCCACCACCACAGTCCTGTCATCATACAACCTCCCCGCCAAGTCAACATGCTTGGTCGGGCAACGAGCATGTGCCTGCGGATGTCCGCTGGCAAGCCTGAATATACCTCTTGATCTTTCGTGATAGAGGTGTCACCTGATCAGGCACCAGTCGGCCATTACATTGAACTTGGTGGTGTATTGCTTGTCATCGTTCCCGCCTCCAGTTGCACAAACTCCCTCTCAACTCTATCCATCTCACGGTGAGGACAGAACTCCTTAGTCACCAGCCTCTTCAACTCCAGCCATCTCATTCTTCTAATAGCCCGACTACCCTTAGATTGGACAATATTGTCCTACCAAATTAGAGCTGAGTCCACAAACGAGTGGGCAACAAACTTCACCTTTTGGTCCCCTTGGCACTCACTGATGTTCAGAACAACTTCCATCTCTCTCACCCACCGGTGAGCAGTAGCAGCAGTTCCGTTACCATCAAATGCACTGTAGTTACAGCCTCGTGCTGCCTCCGACGTAGGCTCTTCTCCTTCCTCTTCTTCTTCGTCACCAGATAGAACCGTCTCAGTCTCGGATTGTCTCCTTTCACCCATAGGTCTACTCCTTTCCTTCCTTTCCCCCTCCCGTACAACCTTAATCACTTCAGTCACTACAAATGGTAAGATCATCTGCATGGCTTGATGAACTTCTTCTACAACTGCCTCCTTCATTGAGGCCCTTAAATTAGCACTCTCATCTTCGCCCTCCGGATGAGGGGTCTCTGGTTCTTCATGAACCACCTTTTCGGCTCTAGACCTTCATCTTGTAACCCGTGGTTCAGTACCATGACCTCCACCATGTGAAGCTTTAGATGATCTACCACCGGCCATGCTCTAACACACACACTGAAAGATTCAAACACCAAAACGGTCATTCAAGGGAACAACTTAGTTTATGTCAAGTATAGTAAGTCCCTAATTACAGTGGCTAGTTGTGATTAGCCACTAACTTTACTCTTCATACCCCAAGCATTACCTATCCTAACTACATTAGCATATAAATCTACTAGCAACACTTAATCACATAACATCTGCACGTAGTACCGGTTAATTACTAAGAAAATACCTGATGGCACGCAACCACTCGGACTGACATCCCTTCCCTTTCCATCCCATTCACAGTTTAAGTTAATGTTTATTTTGAAAATATACCCGTTTTGTTGGACCAAAAGAACCAATGAGCCGGATTAGAAAAACCTTTAAGTCCCACAGACGTCACAACAACTGCTGAAGTCCATAACAGCTTAAGACAACAACTGATTACAAAGTCTAAAGACACAAGTGCTGAAGAAAAAGTCTGAAGACACAAGTGCTGAAGACACAAGTGCTGAAGACAAAGTCTGAAGACACAAGTGCTGAAGACAAAGTCTGAAGACAAGTGGTGAAGACAAAGTCTGAAGACACAAGTGCTGAAGACAAAGTCTGAAGACAAGTACTGAAGACAGTCTGAAGACAAGTGCTGAAAACAAGTACTAAAGACCAAGTATCAGACGTTGTCACAACAGCTGAAGAGGTCTTCTTCAGTAGTTGTGACGGTTTTCTTTCAGTAGTTTTATATTTTCCCTTTTTAGTAGTTTTGTAATTAGTAGTTTAGTTTTAGTAGTTTAGCATCAGTAGTTTTATATTTTGTGCTTAGCACTCTCTGATATGTTCTCAGTAGTTGTGAACATTTCAGTAGTTTGTTAAGTGTTAGTTATTTTTGTAATAAATCTGCCAGATGTCACTATCCCATGATATCAGCAGTGATTGCACTCTATATAAGAAGTGTCAACCTAATTGTAATTGGTGAATGATTGAGCAGAAACATTTGATATAATTGAACATTCCTTTTCACATAAATATATTCTCGTGTTACAACCGTATTTGTTCTTAATGCATATGAATATCAAATTCTTGCTATAATTTGTCTAATTCTTGATCTTATTCCGCTGCGTTACACTCTAATCCATCAAACTTGAGATCACTGATCCTGTCAAATGGTATCAGAGCAGGTTAATCATTGATCGATCTAATAACTGATCATTGAAACTGCTATCCAAGGTCCAAGTTTGATTGAATTACCATTTTTGCAAGAAACGGTTATAGAGATTGAATTTTCTGTGTTTTTGGCCATTCATCCTGAGGTTTATTCTTGGTTTTCATTGAGTGTGTTGTGGTCTGTGTAAAATTTTTTAAAAGCTTGAATTAAATTGTATTTGGACCTAAAATGACTACTCCTTCCAATGATCCTCACAATACTGGTTCCTCAACCAAGCCTCCAATGCTGGTTAGGAGTGAGTATAACATATGGCAACGACGAATGCTCCATCACCTGTCTGTTAACAGCTCAGGTTGTTGGACATCAGTGGTACATGGTCCACACAAGCCTATGGTGAATAACCCGAAACCAATCAAATGGTTCCGAAGAGGAGGGAGCAATACTCAGATGAGGATAAGAATTGTTTGAGATTGATGCAAAAGCCCATGGAATTCTGGCCATGGCACTGCCCAATGAAATCTATTATGGGCTAATGCATTATGAAATTGCCCATGACCTCTGGAATGCCTTGAAAGAACAATTTGGAGGAACAGATGAGGTCTTGGCAAATAATAGAGAAATCCTTGCCCAACAATATGAGACATTCTCTCATAGGAAGGGTGAGACACTGACTCAACAGTTTGAGCGGTTCTCTTGTTTGATCTCTGAATTAAAAATGGTCAAACATGAGTACACTAATAGCCAGATGAATAACAGATTTCTCAGATCACTGCCTGAGAGATGGGACACATATACTATTGTCCTACGCTCAGTGCAAATTTGGACAAACTATCTCTCACCAACTCCATGGGAAATTGCTCACATTGAGAGAGAGATAGAACAGAAACGAAAACTGTCATCATCTTGAAAGCTCACTGATGACTTTGTACCAGGAAACACTGCCTTGGTAAGTCATGAGTCAGAGTATGCAGGATCAGAATGCCACTATGATGAGCATATTGATTTCACCTCAAACAATTCTAATCATGCCTTTGTGAGTGTTGATTGTCATTCTGGTAATAATAGTGACAATCTATGCTTTATCATGGATGATTTGAAGGGCATTGCTGATGATGATTTAGAAGAGATGATATTTTGAGCCAAATGGCCTTGATCAATATCAGATCTCAGAAATTCTACAAGAGAACTGGCACGAAATTTCCTGGACTCTCTGACAAAACCAAAGTCGGTTTTGACAAGAGCAAGTTGAAGTGTCACAAATGCCACAGGCTTGGACACTTTGCAAGAGAGTGTAGATCAACTGGATCTAACACCTCTGCACCCTTTTTGACTTTTCCAAATAACAATTCACAATCCAAGGGCAACATTCTGCTGGTTCTAGTCATTCATCACACCCTCAATCTCTTGCATATTTTGTTCCTCAGGGTCAAATGCCATATCCTTATCCCCGCTTTTATGCCACAGTCAAATCAAGTTCAAGCTCCTATAGTACCACAACCTCATGCACTACCAGAACCTCAACCATCTCCATCTCAATCACAACCTCATCACAGCTTCTTCACACCTGGAGTCGTTGACTGGAGTAGCTTACCTGATAACTTGTCTCGTCACACTGAGCAATACTATGCTGGTGCTAGTCAACATGGTGGTGAACACCCTTTTGGAAATCTTGCTCTCATGGCCCTGGAGTCTATTGAGGGTCCTGCTCAAATGCATCATCTTCACAGGTAACTCAGGTATCTTCAGAGGCTAAAGCCAAGTTATGTTCTGAATCATGCATAGCTGCCTTTGTCTCTATTAGAGAGGCAAATGTAGCATTAATAAATCAAAAACTTGAGTTTGAGAAAACCATTTCCAAAAGAAAAGCTGAGTATGAGTATGCTCTTAACAGTAAAAGTGATGAGATTTATAAGCTTAAATGCCATTAAATGATGAAAAGGCCAAGCTAGAGGTTATTCTGGAAAACCACAGGCTCAAAGAAAAACTTGCAGTGACCCAAGTTGAGTGTGACCGCTGGGTCTCATCATGCAAGGGATTTGAAATGCTTCTTAGCAAGCAAACTGCTTCAAATGTGAAGTTTGGTATTGGTTACAACCATACTGCTCCCCACCAACAGACTTTACTCCTAACTTCATAGTTAGTCTGAAAGTGAAAGCAATCTCCAAACCACATTATGGTGTGAATCATTCTCCAATGATAATCTAAGATCAGAGAATGAAACCAGTGTTAAGATCTCAGCAAATAAATTGACTGATGGTCTAACTACTGAGACTCATATGAAGCTGAGTACTTTAGATGTTGTTCCTCAATGTACCCCAAGTACTGAAAGAGACCCAACATCTGAAAAGCATTTCAAATCAGTTGAAATACAAGGACTAACAACTGCTGAGGAATCCATCAAACGGTCTATTAGGACGGATGGAAAACAGTTGAATTACCAGTCTTCAGCTGTTACAAATCCTTTAGTACCTAGTACTGATAGGAGGAAAGTACTGAAGATCACACCTTCAGTAGTCTCCACTTCAGCAGTAGAGATGTCCAAGATGAAGAATAAACCATGTGAAATTTGTGGTAAATTCAATCATCTATCTGATGAATGTTGGTACAAAAAAGGTTTAAAACTCCAGAGGGATGAGCTCATTAAACTAGAAATAAATAAAATGAAAACTGAGTTTGAGACCAAGTTTGTATCACAATCATCTCAACCTGATAAACCCAAGGCCTTACCCAAATCCACTAAGAAGGATGCGGTTTATCAGAAGACAGCTGATATTGTTCCTCATGATAAACATAAGACTAAGTCTGTGAAATCTAAGAAGGAGGAAATGGTGGGTCACAGGAACTCATCAAAAACTAGCTCTGGAGTGTCAAATGAACTGAAAGCTCTAGCTTCAAATTAGACACAACTGGTTATGATGGTTCAGCATCTGTCGGGGAGAGTTAACCAACTTGAAGCCCCTGTGATCAAACCACTAAAAAAGAATTCCAGGTCCAAATCTATTTTAGCACCATCTCCCTCTCATCAGCTGTTAATCATGAGAAACCAGCTATGGTTAAATCTGTTGATAAAGTCAGTCCCAAAACCAAAAGGTATGGGTCTCCAAAGCTAACTAGTTTTATGATTTTGCAGGGTTCTTCAGCATGCCAAAGAAGCATCTGGTATGTGGACAGTGGAGGATCCATGCACATGACTGGGAGCAGCTCTCTTCTTCATGATTACTCTCACGGAAGAAGGGATTTGTCTCATTTGGAAATGATGCTAAAGGTTACATCATTGGAAAGGGATTTGTGTCTAATGGAGATATTAGATTTGATGATGTCAACCATGTGGAGAATCTCAAATACAATCTGTTGACTGTCAGTCAGATATGTGACAAGGACATGTTGCTCTTTTCACAAGCCAGAACTGTAGGATTCTGTGTTCCAAGGTTCTGAGCCTGATTGACAAAGTACTGGATGATAATACTCTCCTGAAGGCCAACAGGATAGGAAGAGTATATGCCTTGGATTTGTCAAAGAAAATTGAGTTAAAAGGCCATCCATGCTTGTTCTCCAAGGCCTCTCTCCAAGAATCTAAACTGTGGCATAGAAGCTGGGTCATGTTAATCTCAAAACATGAATCAGCTGATCCACAAGAGTTTAGTGAGAGGTCTTCCAATAAAGGAGTTCAATTGTGATGAAATCTGCACTGCATGCTTAAAAGGGAAACAACATAAGTTTCATTCCCACCCATAGAAGAATCCAAGTCTAATGCCTGCTTGCAACTACTGCACATGGATCTTTTTGGTCCTGTGAAGGTAATGAGTATGGCAAAGATGAAATACTGTCTGGTAATTGTGGATGATTACTCTAGATATGTATGGACTTTCTTCTTGCATTCAAAGGATGAGGTTGCTCAGTCCATTATGAACTTTGTGTTACACGTTGAGAAGCAGTATTCCCTACCAGTTAAGTGTGTGAGGAGTGACAATGGTACTGATTCAGAAACCACACTCTTGATGAGTTTTACTTGTCAATGAATCAAGAGGCAGTATAGCATCCCAAGGACTCCAGAGCAAAAAGGAGTAGTGGAGAGAAGAACAGGACCCTCATTGAAGCTGCAAGGTCCATGTTGGTTGATTCTGGTCTGCCACTGATCTTTTGGGATGAAGCTGTCAATACAGCCTGCTATGTACAGAATAGAGCCTTAGTAAATCAGAGGTTGATGAAAACTCCTTATGAAGTTTTACATCATTTAGCCCCTTTGATTTCATTCTTTAGAGCATTTGGGTGTCCCTGTTACATTCTCAACACAAAAGATCAACTCCAAAAGTTTGATTCTAAGGGGATGCAGGGTATTTTGTTGGGTATTCATCCACTTGCAAGGCTTACAGAGTATTCAACTGTCGGACAAAGATAGTTGAAGAAACCTTGCATGTAAAGTTCAATGAATCCCCTAAGGATACAATTCCACAAAACCCTGTGGAGTGTGTTTGATCTGGACATTCTGCAATATGTTCCTTATCAACTACCTGCTGTTGCAGATCATATGAATCCATCATCTTCTATAGCTAGTCATCCATCTGGTGTTACTGATGATGATGATGATATCAGTAATCACCTTTTTAAGTTAGTGATCAACTGGCTGATTCAGCTAGACTTATGTTCCTGTAGCTCCAGTAGCACAATCCACAACAAATGCTATGAGATTTCTACAACTTCAACTTCCTTTGAATTACCATCTACTGATTGGTTTCAAGAAATGCTTCACCATCACCATCTGTTGCTGCTGAGCCTGCTACAAACACTTGCACAGATCTTATTGTGTACCAAGATCTGAAGAATCACCCTATGTCTCAAATCATTGGTGATATCAATGTTGGCGTGTCAACAAGAAGTCAATTGTCAACTTTCTGCTTCTATGCTCTCTTCATTAGTCAGCAAGAGCCAAAGAACTATCACATTGCTTTAAGGGACAATGGATGGGTTGAAGCCATGCAGCTTGAGCTTCTTCAGTTCAAGAAACAGCAAGTGTGGGAACTGGTTCCTCTACCTCCATGTAAGTGTGCAATAGGCACTAAATGGGTGTTTAGGAACAAAACTGATGAAAATGGGCTTATTGTTAAGAACAAGGCCAGACTGGTTGTACAGGGGTTTTCACAAGAGGAAGGTATTGATTATAATGAAACCTTTGCCCTGTAGCCAGACTGAAAGCAATTCGATTGTTTTTAGCTTATGCTGCTTATCACAACCTTAAAGTTTTTCAAATGGATGTCAAAAGTGCATTTTTGTATGGGAAATTAAAGAAGAGGTTTATGTATGTCAACCACTAGGCTTTGAGGACAATAAACATCCTAATTGGGTGTATAAGCTTGATAAGGCTCTCTATGGGTTGAAACAAGCTCCTAGAGCCTGGTATGAGACATTATCAAACATCTTCTGGAAAATAATTTCACTAGAGGCTCCATAGATAAGACTTTATTCATTAAGAAAGCTGGGCAGCATAATCTACTTGTTCAAATTTTTGTAGATGATATTATTTTTGCATCCTCTGATCCACAGTTGTGTGATGCCTTTACAAAGTTGATGCAACAGAAGTTTGAAATGAGTGCCATGGGAGAATTACAGTTCTTTCTGGGTTTGCAAATCAAACAAAAGGCTGATGGAATTTTCATTCATCAGTCCAAATACACAAAACAACTTTTGGAAAAGTTTGATTTACAAAACTGTAAGCCCTTTCTACTCCCATGTGCAACACCACACACTGGATACAAATCAGAAAGGTCAAGTGGTTGATGAACACTTGACAGATGTATGATTGGGTCCTTGATGTACTTAACAGCTTCTAGACCAGATATTATGTTTGCTACATGTGTTTGTGCTAGATTTCAGGCTGCACCTAAGGAGTCTCATTTGATTGCAGTCAAGAGGATCTTTAGATATCTGCAAGGCACTCCATCTCTAGGTTTATGGTATTCTACTAGACATTCTGGTAAATTAGTCGCTTTTTCTGACAGTGACTATGCAGGGTGTAAGTTGACAAGAAAGTCCACTTCTAGAGGATGCCAATTCTTAGGCAACTGCTTGATTTCTTGGCAGAGTAAGAAGCAGACCTCAGTTGCTACATCAACTGCTGAAAGCAGAGTACATTGCTGCTGCAAGCTGTACATCTCAGGTACTCTGGCTTCAAAACCAATTATTGGATTATGGCATAACAGAGACTAAGACCCCATTGTTAATGGACAGCTCTTCAGCTCTTTGTATTGTCAAGAATCCTGTCCAGCACTCTAGGACTAAACATATTGAAATCAGACACCATTTTATTAGAGATTGTTTGAAAAAGGTCTGATTGATCCAAATTTTGTTCCTAGTGCTGATGAGCTTGCAGACATTTTCACTAAGCCCTTGGATAGCACAACTTTCCAAAACCTAGTGCTAAGGCTTGGTATGCTGCAGCTAGAATAAGTGACAACTACTGATGATCTCAGCTCACAAGTACTGATGATCATTAGTTTATTATTGTCACATATAAGTACTGAAGTTATCCTCCCTTCAGAAGTTTTTAAACTACTGGAGCTTAAGTAACTTCTCAGTACTCAAGTACTTTATTTGTTAAAATAGCTGATGTAGTTACAACAGCTAATGTAGTCATAACAGTTGATGTAGCTACAACTACTGATGTCAGAAATGCAGATAAGTACTCATGACCAATGAAACGTCTGAAACTCAGATCTAAGTCTGATGAGTAAGTGTGGAGGTCAAACTGAAACACCTGAAAAGCTATGAATTGACAAAAACAGCTGATGAGAAATTTCTCTTCAGTCGTTTATACAACTACTGTTTCATTAAAACAACTGAAGCCAAAACTATGTCTTCAGTAGTTTACAACTACTGAAGACTAACACCAAGTCTTCAGCTGTTTACAACAACTGATGGCAAAACCACTGTCTTCAGTAGTTTCACAACTACTGATGACAAACACCAAGTCCTCAGTTGTACATCATATGAAGTCAAAACCAGACCTTCAGTAGTTCATAAATACTGATGGTTAACACCAAGACTTCAGCTGTTTCAAAGTCTCATGGTCAAAACAAGTCTTCTTGTTTTTATAACAACTGATGACAACACCACCACTGTCAGTCGTTTTAAACCTCTGAAGGTTAATACCACGTCATCAGTAGTTTCAAACAGCTGATGACCACAACAAAACCTTCTGTAGTTTTCTTTCACCTTTTCCTATCCCAACCCTATAAATACTTGTCTTCTTCTCAAACGTTCCATTAGCCGTTCTTCTGACCTTCATACTTTCAAAAATGGCAACCATGAGCCTAAAACCACGACACAACTGCGTTGCATACCTTACCAAGTCGGCTTTCTGGAACAAATTTGATAATGCCATTGACCTAATGGTGGATTCCCCATATCGCACAGCCTTTCTCTTGAATCGACCATCTACCCTGAATCTCTCAGTCAATTCTGGTCAAATGTTTTTGTTCATACTGATGAGTCTACTGGCCAAATCTCTGTTCGGTCCCTCGTCAACCAGAAACCAGTGGTTGTTACAGCCGACATCATTCGTCAGGCATTACACTTACATGACTCCACCACTGTGACTGAATACCCAAAGGGCACAATGGATATGTCCTTTATCAATAATGGGTATGAAGTGATCTTCGGGCTACAACTATTCTGAAGAAACATTTCCATGATGCTGAAAAACTTATCTTTCACATGGTAATGTATGCTTAGCTTCAAAGACATCCTCTTGGGATCAAATGTCATCCCAATGGCAACAGGTATTGTATTCTATTCTAGAACACCAACCGCTAAATTTCTCTGAAATCGTGTTTCTAGAAATAAAGAACTTGGCTCAGAAACCTGCGGCAAACCGCTGGCTATTATATCCCAGGTTTCTGATGGCCATTATTTTAATGAATTAAAATCTGATGGCCTTGTTGGCTTTGGAGTCCCTGCACCAGCTGTTTTGGCTGAGGTATACTCCAGGCACAACTCAGACCTCACTCTCTAAGAAGCTGCCCGAATGCTAAAACCCAAGCAGAGGGAACCCACAGCTTCCACCACCAGATCCAGAGTCCCCACCAAACCAAAAACCAAACGCCCCAAAACAGCTATTCAGGGAGATGAGTCCCCTGAAGATGCTCCTGTACCACCAAGGCAGGATATACTTGCTGGTTTAAACCCCCCAGCAGTATCAGAGACTCTACCAGCTAACCCGCACATGCATCCTCTCAAAAGGATCCTGATGCAACCTTATCAGGGGCAACCACATCGCTGAGACCTCTCTCACTTGAGGAGGTTATCATTGAAGCATTCCTCTCCCTGAATGCAATCTGTTTCTATCTCCTCTCCCCAAGCAAATGCCCCCCAAGTCCAACCATTATAATTGCAAACGTGCTGACTCAGCTGCATGCCTCTCCTCCTCCCCAACAAACACCACACAGGGGAGAACCATAGCAATTGAGGAAGAGGATCACATGCTTCTGACAACCCACAGCACCAGGGTTTAACTGTTCTATCTCCTGGTGTGGATATGTAGATACGAACATCTGGTTAGGCTGCCACCTCTTCTGAATCAGCACATGATCAGACTGAGCCTGGTAACATAGCTAAGACCTCACCAGAGGCAACAGCTGATGAAGGACATCGTCCTGAGGCTGGAAGTTCCCAGTTCCAAGAAAAAGGGGCACTTGCTAAAACTGGTCTACACCCGGTGCATGTACATCCTGCTACAAGCAGAGGTCAGGTGATTCAACATCTGCTGATGATGACCTAGGCTTTTTCTATGATGTTCTAGCCCACAACACCATCCTGGAGGCTGAGGTAAGCAGACTACAAGAACTGCTTGCCAGAAGTCTCAGGATGTAAGTCCATCTGCCCCCACTAACCCACAGATGGCACCTTCATTCGAAGGTCCCCCAAACACTTCACCCTCTCACTTCACTGAGCCTCCAGCCTCTGCCTTTGGCACTATCTCTTAGGGACAGAACCCCCCTGAGCAGATGGTTGCTGCATTCCAACAATCCTTACCTCTCATCACTCCCATCATCAATGACATTGTTCATAAAGCCATTGATGAGAGGATCTCCTCAAGTCTACAACCACTCATTGATGATGCTGTGCACAAGAAACTTTCTTTCGGTACAAACCCTGCAACCAATGCATCCAAAAAGGGGGAGAGTACAGCAGTGAAAGAAAAGAAAAGAAAAAGAACTGAGGATGAGAAGGCACAAGAGAAAACCAAGGAGTTGGAGAAGGAAAGGAACAACAACTGATCACTTACAAAAGAAAGAAAAGTGCTGGTGATCAAAAGAATGCTGAAGAAAATCCTTGGAGGAGCTGATAAAAGATGCAGATGAAGCACACAGCCGATCCATGGACAAAATCATTGAGCAACTCTTCAAGCAAGACTTTGATACAGCCAAACTAGACAGTGAGATCAGGAGGTTGGAAGTAAATGAAATCCAAAACAGATGGGCTGGGTACAGTGTGCTGGAGAAAGAGAGATTGGAGATCATGATTCGATTCATAGCCAATATTTAGGAAGATCACTGATGGAGATTCATTCATGGACCAGAGACAGCATTCTGGCTATAGCCACCAGAATCTGTTTGTCTGAGCAATTTCATAAGGGGATAATTATTGAAGCACTTGATGAGGCTGGAGCTGGGAAAAGGCTTGAAATGGCAAAACTCACAAAAGCCAAACTTACAACCAAAATGCTTGAACAACCTTCCCAATCACCCACTCAAAATAGCCTACCCCAAATCTCCAAACCAATCTCAAAACTCAAATCCAAACATCCTCAACCCTCAAAACCAATTCCTTTACCAAAAAAAACAACCCAACCATCATCCAGTGATGCACCTAGAAGGAGGAGAAGGTGCTGAGGATAGAAGAAGATGAAGAAGAAGATGATGAAGATGATAGTCTGCCACTCTCTGCTGTTCTAAGGGTACCAGAACCCAGGAGTCAACTCATGATCACACCTGACTCACAAAGCAAAATGGTTAGAGTCAAAATAGAAGATGAAGAACAGCAGAAGCAGCACGATGAGCAACTACTGAAGATGGTTGACAAGGAATTTCCCCAGTCATCATCTATACAAGCCATGAAAGGGCATGCTCAGAGGCTGTACACTCTCAGACACACATTTCAGTATCAAAAAGAGAGTGAGAGTATGGCAGACCCCAAGGTGAGCTCTAGAATACACAAAAGATCCATTCCACATAGATACAATGGCCAGGTTAGAAAAACAATAGACTCTACAATCATGTTGGCCATTGTAGTCTCACCTTGGGAAATACTCGATGAATTCAAGAAGGCTCATCAATAAAAATGACCCCTCAAGCCTTCAAGCCTTACTGGAAAACAAGATGATCAAAAAGGGGTTATTATATAAGAAGCTTGAAGACATTAAGAAGAATGAGCTCCAGTTACTCCTTGAGGGCACCCATCCTGATGAATTTGTCTATAGGGAGATAACTACTGTGGAGTTGAAGAATGGCAGGACTGTAAAGTACCTATCTGAGTACTATGGTCCAGAGTTCTTCTTTGAAGGAGGAGTAGAAGAACTCTCCAAGGAGGAACAGGTTGTTTCTCCTTGAGGCCTATGTTCGTGAGTCTTACAGACTCGTAAATGGGAATTAGGTTTCATGGTTGGGATCACAACTCTATGTCCAAATTCCCCAAAACAGAGTTCCCCTCCATACTTAGCCAAACACATGATTAGAAACCTCTTCCTGGCCTGTGCTGATCCGATTCTCTGAAGCTGATCAAGAGAAGTCTTCGCCAACAATAAGTGGGACCACAATAAAGTTAAAGTTTTTGGCTGCCTTGGTTTAGGGGAGTTTGTTGGACCAAAAGAACCAAGCCGGATCGAAAACCTTTAAGTCCCAAGACGTCACAACAACTGCTGAAGTCCACAACAGCTGAAGACAACACTGATTACAAAGTCTGAGACACAAGTGCTGAAGACAAAGTTTGAAGATACAAGTGCTGAAGACAGTCTGAAGACACAAGTGCTGAAGACAAAGTCTGAAGACACAAGTGCTGAAGACAAAGTCTGAAGACAAGTGCTGAAGACAAAGTCTGAAGACACAAGTGCTGAAGACAAAGTCTGAACACAGGTACTGAAGACAGTCTGAAGACAAGTGCTTAAGACAAGTACTGAAGACCAAGTATCAGACGTTGTCACAACAGCTGAAGAGGTCTTCTTCAGTAGTTGTGACGGTTTTCTTTCAGTAGTTTTATATTTTTCCCTTTTCAGTAGTTTCGTAATCAGTAGTTTAGTTTCAGTAGTTTAGCATCAGTAGTTTTATATTTTGTGCTTAGCACTCTCTGATATGTTCTCAGTAGTTGTGAACATTTCAGTAGTTTGTTAAGTGTTAGTTATTTTTGTAATAAATCTGCCAGATGTCACTATCCCATGATATCAGCAGTGATTGCACTCTATATAAGGAGTGTCAACCTAATTGTAATCGGTGAATGATTGAGCAGAAACATTTGATATAATTGAAACATTCCTTTTCACAGAAATATATTCTCTCGTTACAACCGTATTTCTTCTTAATGCATACGAATATAAATTCTTGCTATAATTTGTCTAATTCTTGATCTTATTCCGTTGCATTACACTCTAGTCCATCAAACTTGAGATCACTGATCCTGTCACGTTTCACTTAAACTTTTGCTATGATACCAACTTCTAAGGCCCGTTCCCGGGATGCTACAGCTCATAAATCATTGGTCACAAAACATGCATTACATTTAACTTTCATAAAAACATCACAGTGGATATTAAAATAACTATTCATTTCATAATAACTGCTTTTGCAAGTTAATACAATCATTCATTACACATTTTCTTTTTTTCGCATTACAATGCAAAAACATTAACAAAAGATGCCATCCAAAATGCCAAGTAGCCGCCCCGTGCCATCCTCATCAATGCTTACCTGCCAACTCGAAAATGCATAAAAAGTCAGCATTGCTGAGTGAGTTCTAGTTTTCTAATAAAACATACTTTACTTTCATTAAACTGTTCTTTACTTTTCGATGCGATCACATATCATACATACCCATAGATAATATCATTATTATCTTCATCATTCACTCATTAACTTTCATACATTAAAACATTTTCATTACTATCGCACGTGACCGCACATCCTTCATACATGAAAGTAATCGTTATTATCTTCATCATCGTTCGTTTCATAGATTTCACACATTTCGTACTTATCGTAGTTTTCATACTTTATTATCTTTTCAGTTTTATCAGGGTCCTGACATGTACTTAACCCCGTCTAAAGCATCAGCAATTCATATAGGGTTAAGCGACAAGGACCCCATATCGCACATATCGCACGTATCGCACGTATCGCACATATTGCACGTATCGCACATATCGTACGTATCACACATATCGCACATATGGAGTGGTCACTAGGACAGACTCCCCCTGGGTGTGTGCACTCTTATGGGTCAGCCAAAATCGCACGCTGTATAATACATAGTAATTAGGAAATCACACGTATTAGAGCAGTCACTAAGACAGACCTCCTACTATGTGTATGGACCCTTATGAGTTAGCCAAAATCCCATGTTGTAAATACACACATATTTGAGCTAACAACTCTCAATGAGTTGTGAACCTCTTTTCATTTGCTTGAGCCTTTTCATACTTTCATTCATTAATGCATGCATTCATTATTTCATTCCTCTTTTCATTATCTTCCACTTTACGTTACATCATACATAATCGTTTCTTTCATCAACATTCAACGCAAAGCCACGGGAAGACAAACATACATAAACAGGAACTCTAGCAAGATCATGCAAATCTTCATACATATCAGCATGCATAAATAACATACATCACACATACCATCACGCATAAGATCACCAATCGCACATCATCAATCATACATCATCATTCAAGGCATCATATACAACATACATACCATCATGCATAACATCATACACATCATGCCAAAGTATCAAACATACACCATAACATCATGCCCATCACATCATCTATGACCTCAAAAAGTCAACTTACATAGGTCCCCGGAACCTCCCAATTCAAAGCCTAATTCACCTTTTTTCCCCAAAAGTCAAAAAATTCTCTAAGTGTTCATCTGCATTTGCCATTTTTGTTCATCCGCATTTGTTTTAGTTCATCCGTAATGACTTTACTCATCCGTATTTGTTTTAGTTCATCCTCATTGACTTTACTGATCCGCATTTGTTTTAGTTCATCCGCATTGACTTTACTCATCCGCATTTCCCCCAATTCTCATCCGCATTTCTCATACTTAGTCAATGTTCATTCGCATTTCCCATACTTAGTCAATGCACATCCGCATTAATTGTTCATCCGCATTAAGTATTCATCCGCATTGACTTCCAATACTCATTCGCATTGGCTTACTTAGTGTTAATGCTCATCCACATTAACTATTCATCCCCATTGACTTCCAATACTCATCCGCTTTGCTTCTGCATACTTAGCCACATTCTAAAACTTAAACATACGAGCCCTAAACATCAGATCTTAGTTCCCAGTCACCATCTATGTTGTTCTAAGCTTAAATCTTACCTTCTAAGCCTTAGAAACACAACCATAACCTCACCAAGCATGAACATATCTTAACATCACATCATACACACATTCATACATACGGGTAAAACCCAGTTTCATAAAAACATAAGTTCATCCATTCCAGCCCTAAATCAATTAAAACTAGTAAAATAGGGGTTCTAGAACTCACCTCTGCAACTCTTGAGTATGGCTTCTTCCAAACTCCTTTGCAATTGAGTTCAACCACCTAGAAGCCCACTAAAAACACATATAACTGAACATACAAACACACATAAGCATACACCCAAGGCAAGGCCAGTTAAGAACACCATAATACCATGAATTCTTATGTTGAATTCAAATTCTTTCTTGTTCTTCATCAAACCTGAGAGCTCTGCTCTTTTCTTTCTGTCTCTAAAAACGTAGATCTTGGTGTTGTATGAGGAGAGTGGGTTGCCATGCCCACTTTACACCCACTTTTTCAAACTTTCGTCCATTTTGACACTTTTTACCCCTTAACTTGGGTAAAATATATTTCTTTCTTTTTCTTCACTTTATCCTTTCTTGCCTTGTCTTTTATAAATAACTGGGTGTTACATCAGCAAACCAGTAACTGTGTTGTGGAAAATAAGATGAAATTCTCCATGTGTATCTTTGAAGGTCAAGCACTCACTTGGTGGAATGCTCATGCGTAGACTTAGGTATTGTGGTTGCCTATCTAATCACTTGGGATGAGTTGAAACAAATGCTAACCAATGAATATTTCCCCCGGAATGAATTGCAAAAACATGAGGTTGAATTCTAGAACCACACCATGAAGAGTGGAAAAGTTACAAGCTACACCACCCAATTTCATGACCTTGCTTGTCTGTGCCCTCACATGGTTAACCCAGAGTTCAAGCGTGTGGAAAGGTACATTTGGGGCCTTGTACCCCAAATTCAGAGCATGGTGAGCTCATCCAAGCCAACCACCATCCAAGAGGTTGTTAGGATTGCCCATGACCTGACTGATCAAGTTGTACGTCAAGGAGCGTTTGTGAAAAAGACGGAAGTGGGAAAGAACTATCACAACAAGAGGAGTGGGACAACAATCATGGTTAAAATGCTCTGAATCAAAACCAAAACAAACAAGAGCTTGTTAGGGTTTTCACTGTTGTGCTGTTTGAGAAGAAGACAAAAGGTGGGTATGTTGGAAACCTACCTAAGTGCAACAAGTGTAACTTTCATCACCTAAGTTCATGTGAAGGTCCCATGTGCCAGAATTGCAAATGTTTTGGCTATGTGACTAAGGACTGCCGATAGCCCAACCCTACTCCTAAAACAGGAAACAATCATGCATTCTTTGAAAGTAGTGTTACTGGGAATTTTTGTAAGGATTGTCCGAACCTGAAGCAAACCGGTGGAAAAAATGAACGTGGTCAAGCTTTTATGATTAGAGCTGTAGAAGCTCGACATGACCCAAACATTGTTAAGGGTACATTCTTGTAATAATATCTATGCATCAATCCTATTCGATACGGGTGCTCATAGGAGTTTTGTGTCTAGTGAATTTAGTCCATTGCTTGAAATTACTCCTACCTGTTTGACTCTTAAGTATACAATAGAGTTAGCCAATGGTACGTTGATCAAAACCAACAAAATCATACAAGGATGCACTCTCAGCTTGGCGGATCACACGTTCGATATAGATTTGGTACCTGTAACCCTAGGGGGCTTCGACATTGTTATTGGCATGGATTGATTATTGGAAAATTGAGTGGAAATCATTTGTCGCGAGAAGATTGTTCGCATTCCACTTCCGAGTGGAGAGACCATCTCCATTCAAGGAGAAAAGTATGGTACGGTGTTAAGGTCATTTCATGTATGAAGGCCCCGAAGTGCTTACGAAAGGGATATCATGCAATCTTGGCGCATGTAGTGGAAAAGCGAAGCGTAGAGAAAAGAATCGAGGATATATCCATCGTGCAAGACTATCCGGAAGTCTTTCCCGAGGACTTGCTTGGACTTCCACCTCAACAACAAGTTGAATTTTGAATTGACCTAGTACCTAGAGCTGCTCCAGTAGCAAAATCTTCGTACCAACTAGCACCATCAAAGATGCAAGAGTTTTTTATTCTATTACAAGAATTATTAGATAAAGGATTCATAAGACCTAGTTTTTCACCCTAGCCCTAGTTTTATTTGTTAAAAAGAACGATGGATCTTTTCGAATGTGCATCAACTATCAAGAGATAAACAAACTCACCATTAAGAACTAGTACCCTATCCCTGAAATCGATGACTTATTCGACCAACTTTAGGGATTAGTTACTACTCGAAGATTGAATACGTTTGGGATATCACCAATTTTGAATGCAAGAGGAAGATATCCCCAAGACCGCATTTCGAACATGTTATGGCCATTATGAGTTCATGGTCATGCCATTTGGGTTAACCAATACACCAGTTGTATTCATGGATCTCATGAATAGAGCGTGCAAACCCTACTTCGATAAAGTTGTGATCGGATTCATCGATGACATTTTGATATATTCACGAACCAAGGATGAGCACGAACAACATTGAAGGTTAACGTTGGAACTACTCAAGAATGAGAAATTATATGCAAAATTCTCAAAATGCGACTTCTGGATCCGAGAAGTGCAATTTCTCGGTCATGTGTTTAACGAGAAGGGAATACATGCTGACCCATCCATGATAGAGGCCATTAAAAACTAGGAAGCACCTAAGGCTAACTGAGGTGCGGCAATTCGTAGGTTTGGCAGGTTACTACTAGTGCTTTATCGAAAATTTCTCCAAAATAGCCCAAGCATTGACAACCTTGACTAAGAAAGACAAGAAATTAGATTGCAGTGATAAGCAGGAAATGGTGTCCTGATGCAACATGACAATGTTATTTCTTATGCTACATGACAGTTAAAGGTGCATGAGAAAAACTACACACTCATGACCTCGAATTGGGATCTGTTGTTTTTGCACTAAAGATTTGGCAAAACTAGCTGTATGGTACCAAGTGTACTATACTCACTGATCACAAAAGCCTTCAGCACATCTTTGATCAGAGGGAACTAAACATGAGGCAACATAGGTGGGTTGAATTACTAAACAATTATGACTATGAGATTCGTTATCATCCTGGAAAAGCCAATGTTGTAGCAGACACTCTGAGCAGGAAGAACGAACCAAAACTTTACAGGTGCGAGTATTGAGAATGACGATCATAAGAGTCTAACTACTCAAATTCGTGATACTCAGTCCAAAGCACTGAAAGAACAAAATTTGAGAAATGAATCTCTTCGTGGCATGGATAAGCAATTTGAGATCAAGCCTGATAGAGCTCGATACTTTATGAACCGAATTAGGGTGCCAAATTGTGGAAGCTTAAGGGAACTTATGATGAACGAGGCACAAAAATCAGATACTCCATCCACCAGGGCTCTGATAAGATGTATCAGGGCCTGAAGGAGTTATACTAGTGGCCTAACATGAAAGCTGACATAGCCACCAATGTTAGCAAGTGCCTTATGTGTTCAAAGGTTATGGCGGTGTATCGGAAACCATCTGGATTATTACACCAACCGGAGATTCCACAATGGAAATGAGAGTAGATTTCCATGGACTTCATCGTAAAACTACTTAAGACATCCATCGGTTGCGATACGAATTGGGTAATTATGGATCGACTAACAAAGTCTGCTCACTTTCTACCAATTAAGGAAACTGATAAATTGGAAAGGTTGATGAGGGTTTATCTGAAGGAGGTTGTTTTGATTTACCTTGAGATTTTGGCAATCATTACAAAAGGCCTTGGCTACACGGTTTGATATGAGTACCACATACGACCCTCAAACAGATGGTCAGAACAAATAGACCATTTAGATATTGGAAGACATGCTTAGGCTTGCGTGACAGACTTTGGAAAACATTGGGATAGTCATCTACCCTTGGTTGAGTTTTCTTACAATAACAGTTATCACACCAGTATCAAAGCTACACCATTTGAAGCACTGTACAGAAAGAAGTGTCGATCACCAGTGTGTTGGACAGTGTAACACCCGGATATTGTTATAGACTAAAAGAAAGAATATAAGTAAAGAAAAAGAAAGAAATGTAATAGAACCCAAGTAAAGGGGTCAATTGTGTACAAAGTAGAAAATATATGAATATATTTTGTACAAAATGTGGGCAGCGTTGTCCACACCATTTGCACACTTCTTTTCCTACGGTTCTAGTGAGAGAAAGCAGAGAGACTCTCTGTAACTCCCCGAATTTCTATTTAAACGAAAGGATAAGAAAAGTAAATAGAAAGAATAGAAATTGTGCACAAGTGGAGGGGGATAAATTGTACAAAGTAAAAAATCTTATTATTTTAAAATATAAAGGGCATGGTCGCCCATATCAAAGCACAAAGCTGCTATGCTCTCGGAGGAAGAAGAAGAGAGAGAGAGCCTCGGTTCTAGAGAAAGAAAGTGGAAGAAGCAGCTTCAAAGGTAAGTTTTCTCTTATTTGAGCTCGGTTTCAGTTGGGTTTCAAGTTCTTGACCGATGTTTGGGTTTTTTAGTGTTTGTTTTTGAGATTCAACAGCTGAATCGAAGGTGGGTCTTGAACTTGAAGTGTGTTGCTCAAAGGCTGCTCAAGGTGAGTTTCTAGAACCCCTTTTTTACTGATTTTCAACTAATTTGGGGCTATTATGCATACTAAGTAAACATTTTGAATGAAACCATGGGTTTACAGCTTTATGTTCGATATGATGTATGTATGTTATAGTGATGATTATGGGATAGTGATGATCTATAGCATGCTTAGATGGCCTTAGTATGTTACATCTGTGCTTTGGTATCATTAGAATGGCAATCGGATGATGTTGGTAGCGTAGAAAATATTTCAGAATGTTCTGATGAACATGAACAGTGGCCCATGCGTCTAGCATGAGTGGCCAGACGCCTAAGTGTTGGCCATGCACGCAAGAGTGGGTCATGCGCCTGAACAGTGGCCCATGCGCCCAGCATGTTGGCCATGCGCCTAAGCGTTGGCCATGTGCCTTTTGTTGGCCATGCGCCTAAGTGTTGGTCATGCACCTAAATAGTGCGATGTGTCCAAAGTGAATAAAACGGCTAAGTTTTGATGCGCCTAAACATGTGCCATGCGCCTGCATAGTGGTAATGCGCCTGAACAGGGAAGAAGCGCCCAAATAGTGCCCAAGCGCCCAGACTATTTTACACTTAGAATTGTATGCCCATGCGCCTGGAAGGTCCCATGCGCCCAGTTTGGACTTGAGGTTTTCTAAGTGGTTTTAAAGGGGTATTATGGGGAGATAGGCCAGGTTATGATGTGATGGCTTATGTTTGATGTAAGTTATGCATGTATGATGTTGCCTGTATGGTGTATGTTTATGTTATGTATGTTCCTTATTATGTATGTATGTCTTCCCTTGGCTTTGCGTTGAACATTAATGAATGTAATGAAAGTATTATGTAACGTAAAGCACAAGATAATGAAAAAAGGAACGTAATGAATGAATGCATGCATGAATAAATGAATTAAAGAAAAGGTATTGAAAGGCTTGCAAGCAATATGATCAAAGGTGCATGGATCTAAATGCCTTAAGCTCTACCGCGTGAGGTTCAGCGAATCCTATATGTATGTATGTATGATGTTGCCTGTATGGTGTATGTTTATGTTATGTATGTTCCTTATTATGTATGTATGTCTTCCCTTGGCTTTGCGTTGAACGTTAATGAATGTAATGAAAGTATTATGTAACGTAAAGCACAAGATAATGAAAAGAGGAACGTAATGAATGAATGCATGCATGAATAAATGAATTAAAGAAAAGGTATTGAAAGGCTTGCAAGCAATATGATCAAAGGTGCATGGATCTAAATGCCTTAAGCTCTACCGCGTGAGGTTCAGCAAATCCTATAGTGTGCACGCAAGTGTTCCAGTCTTTGTGACTGACCTTGGGTGTGTTACCCACTTTGGTGGGGGTGCTGTTACCCACTTCGGTGGGGTGTTTTTACCCACTTTGGTGGGGGTTTTCTTACCCACTTCAGTGGGGGTGTTGTTACCCACTTTGCTGCGAGTGTTGATACCCACTTGGTAGGGATGTTGTTACCCACTTCGGTGGGGGTGTTGTTACCCACTTTGGTGGGGGTGTTGTTACCCACTTTGGTGGGGGTGTTGTTACCCACTTTGGTGGGGGTGTTGTTACCCAGGTTACGTATAACTTCAGGGGTGCGGCATAAAGCCAAGCATAGATATGAGGTTAGCGACTCTGTGTCGCAATAGACTCGACAGAGGTCTTTGTCCATGAGACGAGACAATGAGGTGAGCGACTATGTCTTGCAATAGAATCGGATGGAGTTCAATCTTGTGATTGACTCATATGGGATCTTTGTCACGTATCCCAGTGTTGTGTCAGTCTTCAGACATGAGTCGGGGGTTTGTGAGCAGGCCCCGACACAGCACCAGCTTTTGAGCATGAGTCGGGGATATTGCAAGAGACAAGATTCGAGTAATAAAGAGTAATGAATGAAAGATCATGTATAGATAGAATAATCGTATGAATGAACTTTAATGAATTATCGTAATAATGTACTGAACAGGATCGTTGTCATTCGACATCAGTAATCATGGCTTGGTGCCACGAAGAGGGTAAAGACTAACTAGATCTACAAAGAGAAGTGAACGATAATGTAATACGTTGAATGAACGAAGTTAATGAACATAATGATGAAGATAATAATGATATTATTTGTATGTACGTATGATGCATGATCACGAGCGATTGTAAAGTATAGTATGTTTTGAAATAAAGTAAAGAATGGTTTTAACGAAAGTAAAGTATGTTTTATTATAAAACTAGAACTCACTCAGCATCGCTGACTTTTGTATGCATGATAGTTGGCAGGTATATGTTGATGCTGAGGAGTTGCAGGCATGGATGCATAAGCTACTGGGAGCAGTTTGAGGCTGGCATACTTATTTTGACATGTCTTGTATTTTGAGATGAAAACATATGTTGTAAATGTTGTAAATGACATGTTTTAGTTATTAAAGAAAGTTATAAATTCCGCTGCAAAATAAATGTACGTTTTTAAAAGTTTTATGTGCGATGAATGACCAACTGTGAGGTGCCCGATAACGGGGCCTTACAAGTTGGTATCAGAGCAAAAGTTTAAGTGAATTGGGTAAATATTTTCGAAAACCTAATCTTAAACTGAGAATAGGACTAAAAGGAAAAGGGATGCCAGTCCTAGTAGCTACGTGCCTGCAAGTAAAGGTTTTATGTAAATATTTATAGTAAGTTATGTGGCTTGTGGGCTTTTGTGTAGATTTAGATACTAATTAAGTCAGGATAGGAAATGCTTAGTGTATGAAGAGTAAAGTATATGGCTAATCACAACTGGCCACTTTAATTAGGGACTTACTATACTTGACATAAATTGAGTTATTACCTTGAATAACCACATTAGTGTTTGAATCTTATAGTGTGTTAGAGGATGGCTAGTGGTAGATCTTTGAAAGCTTCACGAGGTGGAGGCGATGGTGGATGTGGTGCTGAACCACGGGTCACAAGAGGAAGGTCTAGGGCTGAAAGAGTAGCCCATGAGGAACCCGAGAACCCTCATCAGGAGGATGGCGATGAGAATGCTAATCAGAGGGCCTCAATGAGGGAGGCAGTCAGGGAGGAAGTGCATCAGGTCATGCAGACAATCCTACCATCTGTGGTGACCAAAGTTATAAAAGCTGTTAGAGATGGGGAGAGACAGGAAAGGGGCAGGTCTTCGGGCGAAAGAAGACGATCCAAGACAGAAACGGTTTTCTTTGATGACGAAGAGGAAGAAGAGGAAGATCCTGCGCTGGAGGCTGCAAGAGGCTATAACTATAGGGCGTTTCAACGATGCAAGCCCCCTACCTTTGACGGTAATGGCACTGCTGCTGCTGCTCACGGATGGGTGAGAGAGATGGAGGTTGTCCTTGAGATCAGCGAGTGCCGAGAGGACCAGAAGGTGAAGTTTGCCACTCACTCTTTTGTGGACTCAGCCTTGTGTTGGTGGGACAATATTCTCCAAGTTGAGGGAAGCAGGGCTATCGGAAGGATGAGATGGCCGGAGTTGAAGAGGCTGGTGATTGAGGAGTTTTGTCCTCATCATGAGATGGATAAGGTTGAAAGAGAGTTCTTGCAGCTGGAGGCAGGAACGATGACACATCAGCAATATACCGCTAAATTCAATGAGATGGCACGTCTGGTGTCGGATGAGGTGACACCTCTTTCACGAAAGATAAAGAGGTACATTCAGGGCTTGCCGGCGGACATCCGTAGGCACATGATCGCTGCCCGACCGAGCACGTTTAGGTCGGCGGTTGATTTGGCGGGAGATTGTATGATGTAAGATCTGTGATGGTGACTGAAAGTAGCAAGAAAGGAGAGGGTGAGCAAGAATGGACGGGAAGTGATTGGAACATGGCAGAGCCGCTCCAGGTGGCAAAGGTGCACGAGTGGATGATCAGCATGTGGTCATAACTGGTGCGGGGTCAAAAAGGTTTGACAAGTGTGGACACAGGCACCCCAAGGAATGTAGATTGGGGGGCAATGTCTGTTTCCATTATGGGAGGACGAGACATGTGGCAAAGAACAGCGGTATGGGGAGGTGTTATTCTTGTGGTGAGGAAGGTCACATGAGCAAGGATTGCAAGAAGCCGAGGGCGGAAGGTTCGGGAACAAAGAAGATTGGAGGAAGCTTCGGTACGAGGAAGGAGAATAGAGGGTGAGGGCTAGAGCCTTCGCTATGACCGGGAGGAGGCTAGGTCAGACTCCAAGGTAACGTCAGGTACGTTCTTGCAAGTTTAGATTTATGCATCTATGCTTTAATTGTGACGCTAGTTGTAGTTTTGTTGCCGCTATTTTATGTGATGTTACACGTTAGGGGTAGGAAGATCAATGATCCCTTCGATGTAAGAATTGCTATTAGTAAGTCTACCAGGTTACCTAATGCCCTAGAGGATTGCACGATAGAATTGAGAGAGAGCGCTTGTTCCTGCTAGGCTGTTCAAGACATACATAGGTAGGTAGACATGCACCTTCGGGTGAGTTGATCAGTAGTCTATGACTTAAACCCCAAGTATTGCAAGAAGATGAATTGCTCAACCGTGCACAACCAAGAGTTCGGTGACGACCTACGACAATGAAGTATGAGGAAGGCTTCGACCAGGAAAGCGGATTGCTTAATTTGAAATTGAGTAAAGCTAATACTAAAGTGTAGAGGGTCGTTCCCAGTTGTTCCTCAAGTAGGAGAAGTGACACATCGATTGGAGCTACCCGATGAGCTAAGTGTAAGTCATTAGATATTCCATGCGCCGTATCTAAGAAAGAGCTCAATCGATAAGGATATGATCATGCTACCAGAGAACACTGAGATGGACAAAGTATCCAACCATGAGAAGCAGCTGGTGACCATTACTAATAGGAAGAAGAGAATAGGCTAAGGAGGATGATGGTTTCACTTGTGCGGGTGTAGTGAAGCCTAAAGGGATCTAAGTTTAAAGGCAAGATTAAAGAAGAAGTGAGACAGTGTTACTCGTAACTATTCAAGAAGCGATAAGTTTCGGGGACGAAACCTCTTTAAGGGGGGGGGGGTAGACTTGTAACACCCTGAATTTCTATTTAAATGAAAGGATAAGAAAAGTAAATAGAAAGAATAGAAATTGTGCACACGTGGAGGGGGATAAAGTGTACAAAGTACAAAATCTTATTATTTTAATAAAGGGCATGGTCGCCCATATCAAAGCA
The DNA here is from genome assembly GCA_025506515.1 of Flaveria trinervia. Taxonomy (NCBI): domain Eukaryota; kingdom Viridiplantae; phylum Streptophyta; class Magnoliopsida; order Asterales; family Asteraceae; genus Flaveria; species Flaveria trinervia. Next base: position 82,332 of record JACCIX010000696.1, on the reverse strand, counting down.
GAAAGCTGCTTTGCTCTCTGAGGAAGAAGAAGAGAGAGAGAGAGCTTCAGTTCTAGAGAGAGAAAATGGAAGAAGCAGCTTCACAGTTAAGTCTTCTCTTATTTGAGCTCCGTTTCAGTTGGGTTTTGAGTTCTTGACCGAAGTTTGGGTTGTTTAGTGTTTGTTTTCAGGATTCAACAACTGAATCAAAGGTGGGTCTCGAACTTGAAGTGTGTTGCTCAAATGCTGCTCAAGGTGAGTTTCTAGAACCCCTCTTTTACTGATTTTCAACTGATTTGGGGCTATTATGCATACTAAGTAAACATTTTGAAAGAAAATGTGGGTTTACAGCTTTATGTTCGAAATGATGTATGTATGTATGTATGTTATAGTGATGATTATGGGATAGTGATGATGTATAACATGCTTAGATGGCCTTAGTATGTTACATCTGTGCTTGGGTATCATTTGAATGGCAATCAGATGATGTTAATAGCATAGAAAATATTTTAGAATATTCTGAAGAACATGAACAGTGGCCCATGCGTCTAGTATGAATGGCGAGACGCCTAAGTGTTGGCCATGCGCCCAAGAGTGGGTTATGTACCTGAACAGTGCCCATGCGCCCAGCATGTTGGCCATGCACCTAAGCGTTGGCCATGCGCCTAAGCGTTGGCCATGCGCCTAAGCTTTGGCCATGCGCCTGTGTTGGCCATGCGCCCAAGTGTTGGCCATGCGCCTAAAGAGTGCCATGCCTCCAAAGTGAATAAAACGGCTAAGTGTTGATGCGCCTAAACAGGTGTCATGCGCCTGCATAGTGGTAATGCGCCTGAACAGGGCAGAAGCACCCAAATAGTGCCCATACGCCCAGACTATTTTACACTTAGACTTTTATGCCCATGCGCCTCGAAGGTTTCTAAGTGGTTTTAAGGGGGTATTATAGGGAGATAGGCCTGGTTATGATGTGATGGCTTATGTTTGATGTGAGTTATGCATGTATGATGTTGCCTGTATGGTGTATGTTTATGTTTATGGATGTTCCTTATTATTTATGTATGTCTTAAGCTCTAAATGCCTTAAGCTCTACCGTGTGACGTTCAGCAAATCCAATAGTGTGCACGCAAGTGTTCCAGTCTTTCTGACTGACCTTGGGTGTTGTTACCCACTTCGGTGGGGGTGTTGTTACCCACTTCGGTGGGGGTGTTGTTACCCACTTCGGTGGGGGTGTTGTTACCCACTTCGGTGGGGGTGTTGTTACCCACCGGTGGGGTGTTGTTACCCACCTCGGTGGGGATGTTGTTACCCACTTTGGTGGGGGTGTTGTTACCCACTTCGGTGGGGGTGTTGTTACCCACTTCGGTGGGGGTGTTGTTACCCACTTCGGTGGGGGTGTTGTTACCCACTTCGTGGGGGTGTTGTTACACACTTTGGTAGGGGTGTTGTTACCCACTTCGGTGGGGGTGTTGTTACCGGAGTTACGTATAACTTCGGGGGTGTGGCATAAAGCCAAGCATAGATATGAGGTGAGCGACTCTGTGTCGCAACAGACTCGACAGAGGTCTTTGTCCATGAGACGAGACAATGAGGTGAGCGACTATATGTTGCAATAGACTCAGATGGAGTTCAATCCCTATGATTGACTCATATAGGATCTTTATCACGTATCTCGGTGCTGTGTTAGTCTTCGGACATGAGTCGGGGGTTTGTGAGCAGGCCCCGCACAACATCAGCTTTCGAGCATGAGTTGGGGATATTGCAAGAGACAAGATTCGAGTAATAAAGAGTAATGAACGAAAGATCATGTATAGAAAGAACAAACGTATGAATGAACGTTAATGAATTATCGTAATAATGTACTGAATAGGATCCTTGTCATTCGACCTCAGTAATCGTGGCTGAGTGCCACAAAGAGGGTAAAGTCTCACTGGATCTACAAAGAGAAGTAAATGATAATGTAATACGTTGAATGAACGAAGTTAATGAACGTAATGATGAAGATAATAATGATATTATCTGTATGTACGTATGATGCATGATCACGAGCGATTGTAAAGTATAGTATGTTTTGAAATAGAGTAAAGAACGGTTTTAACAAAAGTAAAGTATGTTTTATTATAAAACTAGAACTCACTCAGTCTCGCTGACTTTTGTATGCATGATAGTTGGCAGGTATATGTTGATGCTGAGGAATTGCAGGCATGGATGCATAAGCTACTCGGAGCAGTTTGAGGCTGGCATCAGTATTTTGACATGTCTTGTATTTTGAGATGAAAACAGATGTTGTAAATCTTGTAAATGACATGTTTTAGTTATTAATGATAGTTTTAAATCCCATTGCAAAATAAATGTACGTTTTAAAAAGTTTTATGTGCGATGAATGACCAACTGTGAGGTGCCCGGTAACCGGGCCTTACACTCTCGGTTTTAGTGAGAAGAACCAGAACAAAATCAAATTCAAGGTAAAATTTCTTGGTTTTGTGATGTTCTTAACCGGCCTATTCCTTGGTTGTGTTTATTTATGTGTTCGGTTGTGTGTTTGGTGGGTTTCTAGGCGGTTGGACACAATTTGCGATCGGGTTTGAAGGATGTCCTACCCAAAGGCTACGAAGGTGAGTTCTTGAACCCCTTTTTTACTTGTTTTAAACTGATTTGGGGCTAGAAATACATGTGTGAACGTTTTATTTAAAAGTGGGGTTTCACCTGTATGTATGTGTGTGAAGCTGTTATGGGTGGGGTGTGATTTTGGGAGTATTTATGATTTTGATAATGTTATGATGTGTTTCTATGGCTTAGAGTGTATGAATTAAGCTTAGATAATGTTAGATGATGATTGGGGACTGAATTAAGTTTTTAAGTATGATATAGACTGCCCATGCTTCTAATAGTGGCCCACGCGTCCAATGGTATAAACTGCTTAAGTGTCCCGATGCGCCCAAACAGTAGCTATGCGCCAAGAAATAGGTGAAATTGACTAAGTGTCAATGCGCCTAGAAAGCCCATGCTCCTAGGCACTCATGCGCCTGCATAGTGCCCATGCGCCTAGAAATTGCCCATAATGGCTAAGTGTTGCCCATGCTCCCCAATAGTACCCACACACCCAGAAGTTCCCCATGTGCCTGAAAGGCCATGCGCCTGCATAGTGCCCATGCGCCTAAGACTTAGTTTATTTTTTGATTTTTGGGGAAAAAGTGAAGTGTAGGCTTTGACTTGGGATGTTCTCGGGGGTGAAGTAAGTTGACTTGTGATGATGTATGGAGTATGTTATGGCTTGTATGATGATTGTTATGTCATGTATGATGGTGCCTTGTATGGTGATGTTTTGTATGTTTATGTTTATGTTCCTTGTTATGTATGTTTATTTTCCATGACTTTACGTTGAATGTTTATGAATGAAAAGTATTATATAACGTAAAGTGGAAGATAATAAAAAGAGGAATGTAATGAAAGTATGCATGCATTAACGAATGAATGAAAGTAGAAATTCTTGCAAGCACACTAAGGAGGTTCACACCCAATGATGGGTGTTATCTTAACGGTGTGCGGGTTAGCTACCCCGGAAGGATACACACTAGGTCCAATCTTTGCGATTGACCATAAGTATGGGATCCTTGCTGTCACACCCTTAAAATCCAGGTGCGGGGTTTTACCACGAGGCGTGTTAACAAACCAGGATCACAATCACTAGTTACTTATAAGGACACTATATGCCACATTCAAAACAAAACCAAAGTTCAAACGTTTAAAATAGTGTGGAAGCGTTTTGTAAATAAGACAAACCCAAAGTAATAAAATGCATAATATGGCAAAACACGTACCATCCCATGTTTAAAAGCCATACATAAAAGATAAACAAATGTGTCTATGAAATAAAGTCTTAGGATGCATGCTGGACCCGTGTTGTGCTCCTAATGGCAAGCTGAGTTAAGGACATGAGAATAGGATACTAAAAATATCAACACAATGGTTGGTGAGTTCAAGAGTTTGCCATTTATCATAGATATTAACAATTGTATAACATAAAAAGTGTATTGAATAAGATAGCCGATCTATATTCACATGTAATAACCATGGTGATTTCATGATCGAAGCTGACTATGTTGTGTTTGTTGCATGCCGTAACCACTTACCAGGTCATGATGATGTTCGTGTTTAGGAGAGTATTGCACCCGTTTGACCTCGAGTCGCATAGGTGGGGCTCGTCACACCTAGCAATACTAGCTAAGATTTCCCCCTAGTTACGATTATTAACGATTCGAAAGTGTGAGGACTTTCTAGGTATTAAGTAGTATCTTAAAACATACACAACTTATAATAATAAAATAGAGGGGCATGAACTCACCTGGTGTATAATGATATTGACTAAAGAGACTCATGATAGATGCAAAGACAACCCTTCAAAGGTTACCTAGAACACACAAGTATATAAGTACGTGTCCATAGAAAACTTAACAACCCTAGGTTAACCTAGTTGACTCGTTTTACCAGTTGGTGACATATTAGATGAAATATTGTTTAATCTTATAAGATAACTTAATATGCAAGAGTGTCATGTAATTTACCCATGCGTAACACATTATTAACCTAGGTTCTTCCTAAGTCATCATGCCATATTAGATAATCATACACTCATGCAAATCTGAAATAATCATCATGCTCAATCAATATAAAACATCACATCAAACAATTCATATGTGAAGTCTAATCATGCACTACATGCCATGTGAAGCCACTCACGACCTCACATCCTAAATCCTGCTACCCCTACTAAGTAGGGGCAGTGGATTTGCATGCGTGTATGACAATCATAATCACATTACTTGAATACATAGTGACAACCAATTCCAACCCAATCATGGTTCTCTAAACACAAACTACTATTCATTACAATGTATGATCATCAAACCTAAATTTCTTAGATGATAAACCAATCATCCATATAACTCAATATTCAAATTCCATGACAATTAACATCATCAACAATCATACTTAACATGATCTTAACATAATAAGCATTCATAAATCATCACATCTAAAGTTCTATAAAATAAAATTTCCCTTTTAGGAAAGTAATGCCCAAAAGTGATCTAGCATCCAATTCAACAATAATTTCAACAATTATATACCTAATCAAGTTCATAGCATTCATTATAGCATGCCAATCACCTCCAAAACATCCAAATTCCCAAACATCATACACATAAGTTTCTACTTTTAGTAAGTCATGATCAACATCATAATTTCATGGATTTTCTTGCACAATTCAATTAAACTAACATCTAAGCATTACATCAAACATCTTAGCATCATCAAATCATGAATTCCAAGAACAAAAAGTTTCCTCTTATGGCAATGCATGAACTAGATGATCAAACCCTAGATTTCTTGAACAAGCAACATAATATAGCATTCATACAACCTAACTAACATCATATAATCATCTAACAATCATCAATTTCATATAATCATCATCAATTTTCGGATTAGGGTTCATCAAGGACAATCAACATGAAAAACTAATCAAAACTAACCATTAGATGTGCTTAGATGATGATTATCACTTGCAATTAACTTGTAGTACTTGAAACCACTTGGAATTCGACTTATGTTCTTGTTCTTGGATCAAACTCGCAAGGTGTAACACCCCGTTATTTTAGAGTCAAAGAAAAGAATGAATAAAGTGAAAGACGAGAAGGAAAAGATATAAAACCCATGTCTAGGGGTACAAAGTGTCCAAAATGACAAAATGTTTGAAAAGTGGGTGTAAAACGTGGTATGGCCGCCCATATGTCACATGCACCTCTGATTTTCGGGTTTTAGAGAGAGAAAGAGCAACAAGTTCTCGGTTTTGAAGAAAGAACAAGAAAGAGTTCGAATTCAAGGTAAGAATTCATGCTTTTATGGTGTTCTTGACTGGTCTTATCCTTGGATTTATGCTTATGCGTCTTTGTATGTGTTCGGGTATGTTTTAGTGGTTTCTAAGTCGTTGAATTCAATTTTCAAACGAGTTTGGAGGAAGCCATACTCAAAAAGCTACAAAGGTGAGTTCTAGGACCCCTTTTTACTGGTTTTTAACTGATTTTAGGGGTGGAAATGCATGAATGTATGTTTATATATTGTTGGGTTTCGGACCCATATGGTCGAATGCGTGTATGATGATGTTATGATGTGATGTGTGACCATGTTCATGCTTGATGATGTATGATTGTGTTCTAGGGCTTAAAGGGTACGAGTTAAACTTAGAACCTGATGAATGTGCATGGAAATTGAATTTGATGTTTTAGACCCATTTAATAAGTTTTTAAACCTGCCAAAGTGTGAGGAAGTAAATGCGGATGAAAAGGATTAATGCGGATGAGCAATAACCAATGGGTTGGTCAGTGCGGATGAGCATTGGCTAAGTGCAGGTAATGCGGATGAGCATTTGACCATGTATGGAAATGCGGATGAGCATTGGCCAAGTGCAGGAAATGCAGATGAGCATTGGCCAAGTGCAGGAAATGCGGATGAGCATTTGACTGTGTATCGAAATACGGATGAGCAAGTAAGTCAATGCGGATGAAGTGAGTCAATGCGGATGAGCATTTGACTAAGTATGGAAATGCGGATGAGCAAAGTAAGTCAATACGGATGAATTGAGTCAATGCGGATAAGCATTTGACTAAGTATGGAAATGCGGAAGAGTTAGGTTAATGCGGATGACAAATGCGGACGAAGAAAATCCAATGCGGATGGACTATAGCAAATGCGGATGAACTGTAGGAAATGCGGATGACTATAGGAATGCGGATGAACACTTAGAAAAATTCTGACTTTTTGGGGAAAAAAGAGGTAATGTAGGCTTTGACCTAGGAGATTCCTAGGAGTTATGAATGTTGACTTATAGGTTCATAGATGGTATGATGGGCATGTAATGATGTGTGCTTATGCATGATGATGATGATCATGTTGCATGGCTATGCATGATGTATGTTATGTATGTATTATGGCCTGCATGGTGATATGTGAGTGATATGTTTATGTTGCTTGTAATGATGTATGATTATCTTTCCTATGGCTTTACGTGTTATTTTAGTGAATGAATGAACGAAGTATTATGTCATGTAAAGTGAAAGATAATGAAAGAGGAACATGATGAATGAATGCATGCATTAATGAATGAATGTAAGAAAGCCTTGCAAGCAAATGTATGGAGGTTCACACCCAAGAAGGGTGTTAGCTCAACTGTGTGAGGGTTAGCTTCCCCTAAAGGATGCACACTGGGGTCTAATCCTTGTGATTTACCATACGTATGGGATCCTTGCCGCTTGCCCTAGGTACTGGAGTCAGCTTCGTGCACAATGTTCGAGGTCTATGACAGACCTCAGGCCTAGTTACCCGCTTCATGCACAATATTGGGGTACAGCATATGGCATTGATCCAGAATGAAAGAGAAAAAGTGAATGGTGAATGTACTTGCCCTAGGTACTGGAGTCAGCTTTGTGCACAATGTTCGGGGTCTATAAGAGACCTCAGGCCCAGTTTCCCGCTTCGTGCACAATGTTCGGGGTAATGTACATGAACGAAAGAATGACGAAGATAATAATGATATTATCTGTGTGTACGTACGATGTATGATCACGAACAAATGTAAAGTATAACATGATTTTTTTGTGAAAGGATGGTTTTATGATAGAAAAGTATGTTTTGCCATAAAACTAGAACTCACTTAGCAATGCTGACTTTTATGCATTTTCCAGTTGGCAGGTGAGCATTGTTGAGGATGGCACAAGGCGGCTGCTCAGCTCTTTTGGATGGCATTCATTTATTTATAGCTTTTGTGATGTAACACAACAATATAATTTTGTAACCAACAAACGATGCATTATTTTGCATAAGTTTCTATGATGAAATGAAATGCCATTTGTTTTATGTTTCCGCTGCAATGTTTTGATGATTAAATGCAAAGTGTATGTGTTTATGTGCGATGAATTACCAGCTGTAAGCATCTCGGGAATCGGGGCCTTACAAGTTGGTATCAGAGCCAAAGTTTAAATGAAATGTGTAAATTTTCAAAATAAACCTTAACTTAAACTGAGAATTGGATGGAAGGGAATGAGATGCAAGCCCCTTACGTTTGATGGAAATGGCACTGCTACTGCTGCTCACTGTGGGGGAGGGAAATGGAGGCTGTACTAGATATCAGCGAATGCCGAGAGGACCAGAAGTTAAGTTCGCTACCCACTCTTTTGTTGACTCTGCTCTATGCTGGTGGGACAATATTGTCCAAGCTGAAGGCAGCAGGGCCATTGGAAGAATGAGATGGCCTGAACTGAAGAAGTTGGTGATCGAGGAGTTTTCTCCTCATCGGGAAATGGATAAGGTCGAAAGGGAGTTTCTGCAACTGGAGGCGGGAACGATGACACACCAAGAGTACACCACAAAGTTGAATGAAATGGCATGCCTGGTGCCAGATCAAGTGACACCTCTATCTCGGAATATCAAGAGGTACCATTTAGGGTTTTCCAGCACATATTCGCAGGCACATGATCGCTGCCCCGCCGAGCACGTTTAGGTCGGCAGTGGATTTGGCGCGACGATTTTATGATGAAATGACTATGATGGTGGTGACTGAAGGTAGTCGAAAGGGTGGAGGTGATAGAAACTGGAATGAGAAGAGGTTCGGTCGGGTGGTGCATCGACAAGTAACAAGAAGGCTCGAGTGGATGACCGTCGTGTGGTCACATCAAGCATGGGGTTGAAAAAGTGTGGAAATTATGGGAAGGAGCACGGTGGCGAGTGTAGATGGGTGTCGAATGTTTGTTTCAAGTGTGGGAAGCCTGGTCATATGGCTAGAGACTGTGGAGGTGTGAAGTGTTTCAACTGCGGGGGAAGTGGTCATATGAGCAAGGAGTGTAAGAAGCCAAGAGTTGAGGATTGTGGGGTGAAGAAAACAAGAGGTGAAGGACCAAGGGCGAATGCTAGAGCATTCACAATGACACAGGAGGAAACTAGAACGGACCCTGATGTCATGTCCGGTACGTTTCTAGTGAACTAACCTTTAGCTTCTATGTTATTTGATTCGGGTGCCGGTAAAAGTTTTATTTCTGCTGCTTTCTGTGCTAAGTTGCCTGATAGTAGTAGATGTATTGATGCACCCTTCGATGTAGAAACTGCCATAGATAAGTCTACCAGGATTTCTGAGATGTTAAAGGGTTGTTATGTGGAGCTAGAAGGTCATAGGTTTCCTGTTAGACCGTTCGTGATCACCTTGGGTGGTTTTGATTTTCTCCTTGGGATGGATTGGTTGGCGGATTTCAAGGCAAACATCGTGTGTCGCAAGAAGATGATTCAGCTATCCACGCCTGACGGGAGTTCGGTAACGGTTTATGGTGATCGATTCACGAGAATTCCAAAAGTGATTTCGATGGCGGTGGCGGGAAAGTGTATGAGGCGTGGATGTAGCGCCTACTTGGTCTATGTAAAGGATGTGGATATGCCAACACCATAACTATCTGATGTACCCGTTATGTGTGACTTTCCAAACGTATTCCCAGAAGACTTACCAGGAGTGCCACCTAACCGAGAGATCGAGTTCCGGATTGACTTGATACCGGGTGCCCAACCTGTTGCCAAGGCACCATATTGATTGGCCTCAACAGAGATGAAAGAGTTAATGGAGCAGTTGCAAGAGCTGCTTGACAAGGGGTTTGTCAGACCGAGTATCTCTCCTTGGGGTGCTCCGGTCCTATTTGTGAAGAAGAAAGACAGTAGTATGAGGATGTGTATTGACTACCGTGAGCTGAACAAGTTGACGTTGAAGAACCGATACCCCTTACCAAGAATAGATGATGTGTTCGATCATCTTCAGGGTGCCAGTTGGTTTTCAAGGATAGATCTTTGATCTGGTTACCATCAGTTGAAGGTGAAGGAGTTGGATATCCCTAAGACAGCTTTTCACACGCGCTATGGTCACTACGAGTTTCTTGTCATGTCCTTTGGTTTGACCAATGCGCCAGCTGCTTTTACGTATCTGATAAACTGTGTGTCTTGGCCGATGTTGGATAAATCAGTAATTGTGTTCATTGATGATATCCTGATTTATTCGAAAAGTGGGATTGAGCATGCCGGTCACATTCGGGAGGTTTTGGAGACGTTGACGAGGGAGAAGTTGTATGCAAAATTCTCTAAGTGCGCATTATGGTTACGCGAAGTTCAGCTTTTGGGTCATGTGGTGAATCCCTACGGGATTATGGTGGACCCGACGAAGGTGGAGGCGGTTGTGCAATGGAAGTCACCAAAGACGCCATCTGAGATTCGTAGTTTCTTGGGTTTGGTGGGCTACTATAGAAGATTCATTCACGACTTTTCCAGGATCGCTTCCCCACTAACTAAGTTGACCCAAAAATATGTGAAGTTCGTATGGGGTCAAGCTCAAGAGAATGCGTTTGAAGAATTGAAGGTGAAGTCGACTCAAGCTCCTGTTCTGTCATTACCCGATGGGAACGAAGATCTGGTGGTTTATTCGGATGCTTCCTACGCGGGTTTGGGGTGCTTGTTAATGCAGAGAGGCAAGGTTATAGCCTATGCATCCCAACAGTTGAAGGTTCATGAGGTCAATTACCCTACTCATGACTTGGAGCTAGCAGTCGTGGTCTTTGCACTAAAGATTTGAAGGCGCTATCTTTACGGTACGAACTGCACCATTTTCACCGACCACAAGAGCTTGAAGTACTTCTTCAAGAAGAAGGATCTGAACTGAGACAAAGATGGTGGTTGGAACTTATAAAGGAATATTATTGTGAGATCCATTACCATCCGGGCAAGGTCAATATGGTGGCGGATGCCCTTAGCCAGAAAGAAAGGCCCGAGTCGATCCGGGTGAAAGCATATCAGCTGATCATGACCTCGGATGTGATGAAGCAAGTTAAAGAGTTTCAAGATGAGGCACTGAAAGAAGATCATCTTAACTCTGAAAGAATAAGAGGTCTGGTTGGGGAATTGGGTGAAAACACACTCGGTGTTAGAACCCGATTCGGTCGTGTCTGGATCCCTCGTTTTGGGGATCTACAGGTAAAGATTATCGACGAAGCTCACAAGACCCGATACTCTATCCATCCCGGTGCGAAAAATATGTACCAAGACATGAAGAAGGATTATTGGTGGCTGGGTATGAAGCGTGACGTGGTGGAGTATGTAAGCAAGTGCCTTACTTGTTTGCAAGTGAAGGCGGAACATCAAAAGCCATATGGGAAGATCCAACCTTTGGATATACCGGAATGGAAGTGGGAGCACATCACCATGGATTTCATTACGAAGCTGCCACGTACTCCAAAAGGGTACGATGCCATATGGGTGATTGTGGACCATCTGACGAAGAGTGCTCACTTCCTATCGATCCGCGAGACATATTCATCCGAGAGGCTGGCTGACCTGTTCATCAAGGAGATTATAACCCGTCATGGTGTGCCGATGTCCATTGTGTCTGATCATGACACCCGGTTTACATCTAAATTCTAGAAAAAATTCCATGACGCCATGGGGACGAGGTTACATATTAGTACGACTTATCATCCCCAAACTGATGGTCAATCAGAGAAGACCATTCAGACGTTGGAAGACATGCTTCGGGCATGTGTGATTGATTTTCGAGGAAGTTGGGATGACCACTTACCGTTAGCTGAATTCTCGTACAAGAATAGCTATCATGCCAACATTGGCATGCCACCATACGAGATGCTATACGGTAGGAGATGCAGAATACCCGTTTGTTGGTGTGACATTGGTCAGAAAGAGTTGGGAAGCGTTGAGATAATCGAGGCTATGACTGAGAATCTTGAGAAGATCAAACCTTCATGAAGGCAGCCAAAGATAGACAGAAGTCATATGCCAATAAACGACGCAAACCAATTGAGTTCTAGGTGGGTGACCGGGTTATGTTGAAGGTCTCACCTTGGAAGGGTATTATTCGTTTCCAAAAGCGGGGCAAGTTGAGCCCAAGATACATAGGCCCTTTCCGAATCATTGCTCGGGTAGGAGAGGTGGCCTATAGATTGGAGTTACCCAATGAGTTAAGTGGAATTCACCCGATGTTCCATGTGTCCCATCTAAGGAAGTGCTTAGCTAATGAAGATATGGTTGTTCCATTGGAGGATATCGAAGTAGACGAACGGCTCAATTATGTGGAGCAACCAGTGGCAATCATTGATCGAAACGAAAAGAGGCTGAGTAATAAAGCGGTTCCACTTGTGCGTGTACAGTGGAAGCACAGGAAGGGATCCGAGTCTACGTGGGAGACTGAGGAATAGATGAGATAGCATTACCCACAATTCTTTAAGGAATAATAGGTTTCGGGGATGAAACCTATATAAGGGGGTGGACTTGTAACACTCGGTTATTTTAGAGTCAAAGAAAAGAATGAATAAAGTGAAAGAAGAGAAGGAAAAGAAATAAAACCCATGTCTAGGGGTAAAAAGTGTCCAAAAGGACAAAATGTTTAAAAAGTGGGTGTAAAAGGTGGTATGGCCGCCCATATGTCACATGCACCTCTGATTTTTGGGTTTTAGAGAGAGAAAGAGCAGCAAGTTCTCGGTTTTGAAGAAAGAACAAGAAAGAGTTCGAATTCAAGGTAAGAATTCATGCTTTTATGGTGTTCTTGACTGGTCTTATCCTTGGATTTATGCTTATGCGTCTTTGTATGTGTTCGGGTATGTTTTAGTGGTTTCTAAGTCGTTGAATTCAATTTTCAAACGAGTTTGGAGGAAGCCATACTCAAAAGCTACAAAGGTGAGTTCTAGGACCCCTTTTTTACTGGTTTTTAACTGATTTTAGGGGTGGAAATGCATGAATGTATGTTTATATATTGTTGGGTTTCGGACCCATATGGTCGAATGCGTGTATGATGATGTTATGATGTGATGTGTGACCATGTTCATGCTTGATGATGTATGATTGTGTTCTAGGGCTTAAAGGGTACGAGTTAAACTTAGAACCTGATGAATGGTGCATGGAAATTGAATTTGATGTTTTAGACCCATTTAATAAGTTTTTAAACCTGCCAAAGTGTGAGGAAGTAAATGCGGATGAAAAGGATTAATGCGGATGAGCAATAACCAATGGGTTGGTCAGTGCGGATGAAGTCAATGCAGATGAGCATTGGCTAAGTGCAGGTAATGCGGATGAGCATTTGACCATGTATGGAAATGCGGATGAGCATTGGCCAGGTGCAGGAAATGCGGATGAGCATTTGACTGTGTATGGAAATGTGGATGAGCAAGTAAGTCAATGCGGATGAAGTGAGTCAATGCGGATGAGCATTTGACTAAGTATGGAAATGCGGATGAGCAAAGTAAGTCAATACGGATGAATTGAGTCAATGCCGATGAGCATTTGACTAAGTATGGAAATGCGGAAGAGTTAGGTTAATGCGGATGACAAATGCGGACGAAGAAAATCCAATGCGGATGGACTATAGCAAATGCGGATGAACTGTAGGAAATGCGAATGACTATAGAAATGCGGATGAACACTTAGAAAAATTCTGACTTTTTGGGGAAAAAGAGGTAATGTAGGCTTTGACCTCGGAGATTCCTAGCAGTTATGAATGTTGACTTATGGGGTCATAGATGGTGTGATGGGCATGTAATGATGTGTGCCTATGCATGATGATGATGATGTTGCATGGCTATGCATGATGTATGTTATGTATTTATGATGCCCTGCATGATGATGTGTGAGTGATATGTTTATGTTCCTTGTGATGATGTATGATTATCTTTCCTATGGCTTTACGTGTTATGTTAATGAATGAATGACCAAAGTATTATGTAACGTAAAGTGAAAGATAATGAAAGAGGAACATGATGAATGAATGCATGCATTAGTGAATGAATGTAAGAAAGCCTTGCAAGCAAATGTATGGAGGTTCAAACCCAATAAAGGGTGTTAGCTCAACTGTGTGCGGGTTAGCTACCCCTGAAGGATGCATACTGGGGTCTAATCCTTGTGATTGACCATACGTATGGGATCCTTGCCGCTTGCCCTAGGTACTGGAGTGAGCTTCGTGCATAATGTTCGAGGTCTATGACAGACCTCAGGCCCAGTTACCCGCTTCGTGCACAATGTTCGGGGTATAGCATATGACATTGATCCAGAATGAAAAAAGAAAAGATGAATGGTGAAGGTACTTGCCCTAGGTACTAGATTCAGCTTCATGCACAATGTTCGGGGTCTATGAGAGACCTCAGGCCCAGTTACCCGCTTCGTGCATAATGTTCGGGGCAATGTACATGTCACTAGTAGTAATGATGAATGAATGAAAGTATCAACGAAAGAATGACGAAGATAATAATGATATTATCTTTGTGTACGCACGATGTATGATCACGAACGAATGTAAAGTATAAGATGATTTTTTTTATGAAAGGATGGTTTTATGATAGAAAAGTATGTTTTGCCATAAAACTAGAACTCACTTAGCAACATTGACTTTTATGCATTTTCCAGTTGGCAGGTGAGCATTGCTGAGGATGGCACGAGATGGCTGCTCAGCTCTTTTGGATGGCATCCATTTATTTAAAGCTTTTGTGATGTAATACAACAATGTAATTTTGTAACCGACAAACGATGCATTATTTTGCAAAAGTTTCTATGATGAAATGAAATGCCATTTGTTTTATGTTTCCGCTGCAATGTTTTGATGATTAAATGCAAAGTGTATGTTTTATGTGCGAAGAATTATCAGCTGTAAGCGTCTCGGGAATCGGGGCCTTACACAAGGTGAAGGGGTGTGGGGGTGATGTTGAAGCCGAAAATAAGGTTTGGAGGAATTAGGGTTGAGTTTTGGTTAATTATGGTAACTTTTAGTTAAAAGGCAATTACAATTTAAACCCCTTTAGTTATATTTTAAAAAAACTAATCTTTCTAATACATTTTAAATAGTTTTTAGCTACCAAACACAAGTATTATTAACTAATAATAAAAATCCTAGACATTTACAATAAGTCACACAACACACGAAATATATTACACGTTGTCATGTTATGGTGTAAAATTTATAAAACAAACATTTAAAATTCTATAAAATCATGAACCACATAATCAAACTAATAATCAACATTATTAATTATATTATTATTGTTTAGCAATGATTATTATTATTAAGTCACCAACGTTCAATGACAACTAGGGTGTGCTCACAAAACATGTATGCAAGACTTGACGAAACTAACGGAGTTTGGTAACGGAAAATTACGAGATGTCACATTATCCCCATGTTGAAAGAATTTCGTTCCGAAAATTGTGTTACATGGTTGTGTTACACCCCTGGTTTACTGCATTGGCATAACGAAATCGAGTGAGTTGTCACATCATCCTCATGTTGAAATAAATTTCGTCCTGAAATTTACTCTGTACCTTCTCCGGTTGGTGCCATCATTTCGAACAGATGATGATACTTGAGCTTCATCTGATCCTCGCATTCCCCCGTGAATTCCGGTCAATGTTTTGAGTTCCAATGAACTTTGACTATAGGTATCTTGCTTTGCTTAAGAGTCTTGACCTCACGATCCATTACTTCAACATGCTCTTCCACAAAGTGTAATTGATAATCTACTTGTACTTCCTCTAGTGGTACAATTAGTGTCTCATTAGATTGGCACTTCTTCAGATTTGAAACGTGAAATACATTATGAATGCCACTTAATGACTCAGGCAAGTCCAATCAATATACCACTGGACCTATTCTTTCCTAGAATCTCAAATGGTCCAACATATCTCGGATTAAGCTTCCCTCTCTTGCCAAACCGAATTACACCTTTCCATGGCGAAACTTTCAGTAAGACTTTGTCACTGATTTCAAACTCCAAAGGTTTCCATCATTTGTCTGTGTAACTCTTTTGTCTGTGTCGCGCCGCAACCATGCGGTTTCGTATCTACACTATCTTCTCTGTGGTCTCATGTACCAATTTAGGACCACTCAATTGACTATAACCAACTTCCGCCCAACAAACTGCTGATCTACATTTTCACCCATATAATGCCTCAAATGGTGTTGATGCTAGTATGATAACTATTGTTGTAAGAAAACTTGACCAACGGTAAATGAGCTTCCCAATTATTCCCAAAATCGATCACACAAGCACGCAACATGTCGTCCAAAGTTTGAATGGTACATTCGCTCTGACCATCTGTGTGTGGATGGTAGGTAGTGCTCATGTCCAGACGCGTACCCAAAGATTTCTGTAACGATTGCAAGATATGGGACGTAAAACGAGCATCATGATAAGATATAATCGAGATCGGCACGCCATGCCTTGACACTACTTCCTTCAAGTAAATTCGCATTAACCTGTCCATTTTATCAGTCTCCTTGATCACCAAGAAGTGAGCTGACTTAGTAAGTCAATCCATGATTACCCATATTGTGTCACAACCACTAGTAGTCCTAGGCAACTTATTAATGAAGTCCATAGAGATTTGTTCCCACTTCCACAAGGGGATTTCAGGTTGTTGCAGAAACCCAGATGGTTTCCGATATTCCACTTTAAACTTAGAACATGTCAGGCATTTGCTCTCATATGTAGCTACATCCGCCTTCATAATAGGCCACCAGTAGTGCGCCTTGAATTCATGATACATCTTGTTAGAGCCAGGATGTATGGAATACTTAGACTTGTGTGCTTCACTCATAATCAAGTCTCTTAGATTCCCATATAAAGATACCCAAAGTCTATCAATGAAATATCGTATTCCATCATATTTGACTTCTAAATGTTTATCCATCCCGCGTAAAGATTCGGATTTAACGTTCTCACCTTTCTAGTTATAACCAAGTCTCTTAGATTCCCATATAAGGCTTCCGGCTGGGCTCCCTTCATTTGATCGGGCAAGTGAGTGCTAATCGTTAATTGTAAAGCACACACTTGTCGGGGTTTAGCGGTTTCCTTTCTACGCAAAGCATGGGCGACTACATTTGCCTTTCCCGGGTGGTATTTAATAGCAAAGTCATAATCGTTTAATAATTCCACCGAATGTCGTTGCCTTATGTTAAGCTCTTTCTGCTCAAAGATATGCCGAAGACTCTTGTGATCGGTGCAAATTGTGCACTTGGTACCGTACGAGTAATGTCTCCAGATCTTCAAGGCAAATGCTACTGCTCCTAACTCTAAGTCATGAGTAGTGTAGTTCTTTTCATGCACCTTTAGTTGTCTCGAAGCATAAGCTATTACTTTGTCACGTTCCATCAGGACACAACCAAGTCCTTGGATAGAAACATCATAGTAAACCACAAAATCCTCTCTTCCTTCACATAATGCTAATATCGGTGCACTACAAAGTTTCTACTTCAACAACTAAAAAGCAGCTTCTTGACTCTCACCCCATTTATAGGTTGTTCCTTTATGGGTCAAAGCTGTGAGAGGTTGAGCGATCTTTGAGAATCCCTCAATGAAACATCGATAGTATCCTGCTAGACCAAGAATTTGCCTTACTCACTAGGCGTCTTAGGTACTGACTAGTTCCTTATCGCTTCAATCTTTGCAGGATCAACATGTATTCCATTGTCATTAACAATGTGACCCAAAAATTGCACCTCACGAATCCAAAAGTCGCACTTTGAAATTTTGGCGTATAACTGTTCCTTTCTAAGTAGCTCCAAGATTAAACGTAGGTGTTCCTCATGTTCCTCCTTGGTCCTGGAATAAATCAATATGTCATCAATAAACACGATAACAAACTGATCAAGGTATGGTTTGCACACACGATTCATGAGATCCATGAACACTAGTGGTGCATTTGCCAACCCAAAAGGCATGACTAAGAACTCGTTGTGACCATAACGAGTACAGAGTACTATTTTAGAGATGTCTTCCTCACAAACTCTCAAAGGGTGATAACCAGATCTCAAATCAATCTTCGAATAATAACTTGATCCCTAAAGTTGATCAAATAGATCGTCGATACGAGGTAACGAGTATTGATTCTTGACTATGACCTTGTTCAATTCTCTATAGTCGATGTACATCCGGAATGTGCCCTCTTTCTTCTTCACAAAGAGAATAGGTGCTCCCCATGGTGATGAGCTCGGTCGAATAAACCATTTATCCAACAGCTCCTGAAGTTGTGTAGATAGTTCTTGCAGTTCATTCGATGCTAACCGGTAAGTTGGTCTCACAATCGGAGCAGCTCTGGGAGTCAAATTGATCTGAAACTCAACTTGATGATGAGGTGGCAGTCTATGCAGATCCTCTGGAAACAACTTTGGAAAGTCACGAACCACCAGAATGTCTTCTATCCTGTTTTCCTCTTGTTGCTGGTTAGAGACGAGAGCTAATATGGCCAAGTGGCCCTTGCGTAGCCACTTCTGAGCCTTCATGAACGATATGATGCCTATCATAGCACCACTCTTTTCTCCGTTAACCGAAAGCGTTTCCCCATCTACCATGGGAATACGAATGACCTTCTTATGACAAATCACCTCTGCTTGCTTCTCGGACAGCCAGTCCATGCCTACGACCACATTGAACTTCCATGTGTAACAGGCATGAGATCAATATCAAAGGTATGACCAACAAGTTCGATCTTGCAATTCTTAAGGATGTGCGTAATAGAGATTTGCTTACCATATGCCAACTCTACAAGATACTTAGACTCCAGGAGAAAGGGCAAATCACTTAAGAGGCTTCAAAACTTCTAAAGGTAAAACTCCTATCGGCTCCAGTGTTAAACAGTACACAAGCAAAATGACCATTAACAGGAAATTTACCAGTTACACTAGTAGGATCATTTAGAGCTTCACCTGAGCCCATGACAAAGGCTCTCCCTTTGGCACCACCATTATTACCACCATTGTTGTCACCATTACCACAATTGTTGTTATTGCCACCATTACCGTTGCCATTCCCATTTCTTCTCAGTTGAGGTTAGTTTTTCTTCAAACGCCCTTCCTTTCCACACTCAAAGCAACCCTTTGATGTTTCATGGGGCTGCTGAGGCTGTTGAGGTTGTTGAGGTTTCTTCATCAGTTCTCCACGACAATCCTTCGCTACGTGTCCAACCTTCCCACATCGCTGACATCGGAAGCTATCACACCTGCTAGTGTGGTGGTATTTTCATTGATTGCACCTTGGATTTTTCCCCACGTATCCACTTGGTCCTTGAGATGATGAAGATGATTGGTTAAAGTTGTGATTTTTATCAAACCATCTATGTTGATGTTGCTGTTGAGGTTGATGTTGCTGAGGTTGATTACCAGATGACGATCCCTTTCTAGCATTATTTTCCCACTTACGTTTGTTATCGGGCACACTTGCCACCGCGCAACGCTTGGTTAACTTCACTTTCTCCACGGCTTGGTCAGTGAGCCTATGAACCAGTCATATAAGCAGTTGAATAGTAGGGAGATTTGTAGCAGTCACCATACTCTGAATCTCCAGAACTAAACCACCCAAGTATAGCTCATTGCATTGACTCGGTGGGTTAACCATGCTAGGACAAAGTGTAGCTAGCTCATGTGTCCTATTGTGTAAGCCTCGATGTTGGATCCATCCATCTTCAATTGCCAGAACTCATCTTCCAGCTTTTGAACTTCATCACGGGGGTAGTATTCCTCGGTCATCATTGTCTTGAATTCCTTCTATAGTAGCGCATTTGCCAATTCCTGGCCAAGTATCTGCACTTGCACATTCTACCAGGTGAGTGCTGCACCTTCCAGTGTTCCAGTAGCGTACTTCACCTGATCCAACACTAGGCAATTGCATTTGGGGAAAACTGACTCACTCTTCTCAAACCATCATACAAAACCTACTACTCCCTCGACACCATAGTAGGTATGTGGCTTACAGTCCATGAACGCTTTGTACGTGCATCTAGGCGGTCCTGTATTCACGTGTCAGGATATAGGAATCAAACCAAAAGAATTAATCACCTAGCATAATATTCGTGTAAATGATGACGAGTGTCACCGTTTACCTCCAAACTATGCAGGATGTGTGTTCAATGCCGCTTGCACGTGTTAGTTTATTAGCGCAGCTAGTTCAGCTGGGGTCATGTTCACATTTCTGGCACCACGTCCACCATCACACCCTCGGCCACGTCCATGTCCTCTGCCTCTGCTGCCTATTTTTCACATTACATTCACAAAAACCATAATGAGTAACATCTATATATTAACCCATTGAAGTATAGTAAAATAATAAGAAATAATCTACAGTCACAACCACAACATTAATAACCAAAATGATAACGTATCATAAATAATTTGTAAGTAACTAACGAAAATATCTAATCAATGTCAAAATTTAAGTTTCCAGTTGTGTGGGAAACAACCCTTCCCACATAGGTATAAGAAAAACGCTCTACGGTCAAAGTTATAAGAATAAGGAGAATCAATCGAACAAAAGCTGATCCATCACTGTCTCCATCGTTCGGGGCTTTTTCTGGTTCTTCCTCATGGTCTTCATCAGAGTCCTCGGCAGGTGCAGGGTTGTCCTCAATTCGTAGTGCTGCGAGCTGTGCTTCCAATCCTGTTAGTCTGCTCTCGACGCCCATAATGTGGAGATCCTACACCCCATACGCTTAATAAGATCAATCACTCTGCCAGCCATCTAGAAATTCCCTTTGATGGACATTTACAACCACTCCTCAATTATGGCCATCTTTAGCCATAGTCGATGTATATCATCCTTTAGTGTGGAGTTCTTATTAATGAGCACTCCAACTCGTCCATGCTCAGTCTCAAGTGTTGCGGTCAATGCCGCCACGGCCTGCTCAATGTGTACATCAAGTGATGGGAGAGTGGGTGTTGCAGAAGTAGTTGCTGACCTAGTCCTAGGTCTAACAGTGGCCGGCTTCGGAACACGCTCTTTATAATTCATGCGATCTATACAAGCCGGGTAATAACTCTAGTCTCATGGAGGGTCACGCTCAGGTGGCACAAACGGTTGATCCCAATCAATCTCACCACGGGGGTAAGAATGTCGCGGCCAGTCATACACTCGGTGAGGTACAGGTGGAGCGGATTCAAAATGAGCATGCCTTTTTCCCAAAACATAGGATGATGATGACATGCTACAATGTATGTGATGTATATCCCAATAAGTATATAGTAAAATGATAAGTCAGGAGTAACTAACTAACTATGTGTGTTTATAAACTAGTGTGTACGCAACCTAGTTCCCTATAGCCAATGGCTCTGATACCAATCTGTCACACCCTCAAAATCCACATGCGGGGTTTTACCATGACCCATGTGGACAAACCAGGATGATAGTCACTAGTTACTTAGAACGACACTATATGCCACATTCAAAACAAAACCAAAGTTCAAACATAAAAAATTATGCGGAAGCATTTTGTAAATAAGGCAAACCCAAAGTAATAAAATGCATAATATGGCATAACACGCGTTATACCAATGTTTAAAACCCATACATAATAGACAAACAATATGTCTATGAAATAAAGTCTAAGGATGCATGCTAGACCCGTGTTATGCTCCTAATGGAAAGCTAAGTTAACGACCTCAGAATAGCATACTAAAAATGTCAACACAATGGTTGGTGAGTTCAAGAGTTTGCCGTTTATCATAAATATTAACAATTGTATAGCATAAGAAGTGTATTGAATAAGATAGCTAGTCTATGTTCACATGTAATAACCATAGTGATTTCATGATCGAAGCTGAGTGTATTGCGTTTGTTACCTCCCGTCACCACTAACTAGGTCGTGATGATGTTTGTGTTTAGGACAATATTGCACCCGTTTGACCTAGAGTCGCACAGGTGGGGCTCGTCACATCCAGTAGTACTACCCAATATTTCTCGCTACTTACAATTATTAACTATCCGATAGTGTGAGGACTTTCCAGGTATTAGGCACTATATTAAAACATACACAACATAAAAATAATAAAATAGCATTTGAGTACAAGTATGCTACCTCTCCATAAGAGAGTTATAAAATACAAGGGCATGAACTCACCTTGTGTATAATGATAATGACTAAAGAGACTCATGATAGATGGAAAGACAACAATTTAAAGGTTACCTAGAACACACAACTACATAGGTATGTGTACACACAAAACTTAACAACCATAGGTTAACCTAGCAGACCTGTTTGACCCATTGGTGACATATTAGGTGAAATATTGTTTAATCATATAAGATAACATAACATACAATAGTATCATGAAATTTACTCATGCGTATCACACTATCAACCTAGGTTCTTCCTAAGTCATCATGCCACATTAGATCATCATATACTCATGCAAATCTTAAATAATCATCACGCTCAATCAATATAAATACATCACATCAAACTATTCATACGTGAAGTCTAGTCATGCACTACATGCCATGTGAAGACACACACGACCTCACATCCTAAACCCTACCAATCCTACTAAGTACGGGCTTTGGATTTGCATGCGTGTATGACAATCATAATCACATTACTAGCATACATAATGACAACCAATTCCAACCCAATCATGTTTCTCTAAACACTAACTACTATTCATTACCATGTATGATCATCAAACCTAAATTTCTTACATGATCAACCAATCATCCATATAACTCAATCACATTAAACATCATCAACAATCATTCTCACATGATCCTAACATCATAAGCATGCACAAATCATCACATCCAAAGTTCTACAGAAATAAGTTTCCCTTTTAGGAAAGTAATGCCCAAAAGTGATCTAGCATTCAATTCAACCATGATTTCAACAATTATATACCTAATCAAGTTCATAGCATTCATTCTAACATGCTAATCACCTCCAAAATATCCAAATTCTCAAACATCATAAACAAAAGTTTCTACTTCTAGTAAGTCATGATCAACAACACAATTTCATGGATTTTCTTACACAATTCAATTAAACTAACATCTAAGCATTACATCTAACATCTTAGCATCATCAAATCTTGAATTCCAAGAACAAAAAGTTTCCTCTTATGGCAATGCATGAACTAGATGATCAAATCCTAGATTTCTTGCACAAGAAACATAATTTAGCATACATACAACCTAACTAACATCATATAATCATCTAACAATCATCCATTTCATATAATCATCATCAATTTTGGATTAGGGTTCATCAAGAACAATCAACATGAAAAACTAATCAAAACTAACCATTAGATATGCTTAGATGATGATTATCACTTGCAATCAACTTTTAATACTTGAAACCACTTGGAATTCGACTTATCTTTTAGTTCTTGCATCAAATTCTCAAGGCGAAGGGATGTGGGGGTGATGTTGCGGCCGAAAATAAGGTTTGGGGGGATTAGGGTTGATTTCTGGTTAATTATGGTAACTTTTAGTTAAAAGGCAATTACAATTTAAACCCCTTTAATTATATTTTATAAAACTAATCTTTTTAATACTTTTTAAATACTTTTTAACTACTAAACGCAAGTATTATTAACTAATAATAATAATCCCAGACATTTACCATAAGTCACACAAGACACGAATATATATTGCACGTTGTCACGTTATTGAGTAAAATTTATAAAAAACATTTAAAATTCTATAAAATCATGAACCACATAATCACAACTAATAATCAACATTATTAATTAGATTATTATTGTTTATCATAGATTATTATTATTAAGTCACCAACATTTAACGACAACTAGTGTGTGCTCAAGAGATGTGTATGCAAGACTTAACGGAACTAACGGAGTTTAGTAATGGAAAATTACCGGATGTAACACTTGACGCTTGCCCTAGGTACTAGATTGAGTTTTGTGCACAATGTTCGAGGTCTATGAAAGACCTCTGGCCCAGTAACCAGCTTCGTGCACAATATTCAGGGTATAGCATATGGAATTGATCCGGAATGAAAGAGAAAAGATAATGATGAGTGTACTAGCCCTAGGTACAGGAGTCAGCTTCGTGCATAATGTTCAAAGTCTATGAAAGACCTAAGACCCAGTAACCAGCTTCATGCACAATGTTCGGGGTACTGTACATGTCATCAGAAAGTAATGAACGTACGAAAGATAAGTAAAGCAGTTTTCGAAAGAAAATGAATGAAAGTGAATAATAATGATGTACGATGAATGAACGAAAGTTAACGAACGAATGATGAAGATAATGATGATATTATCTATTTGTACGTATGATGCTTGATCATGTACAAAATTAAATAATAGTTTCAAACGAAAGTAAAGTATATTTTATTTTAAAACTAGAACTCACTCAACAATGCTAACTTTTATGTGTTTCTAGTTGACAGGTGATTGTTGGTGAGGATGGCGTGGGGTGGTTACTTGGCTCATTTTGGATGGCATTCTAGTGTATAATCTTTTTGCATTGTAATGTGAACAAACGATGTTTCGTAATAAATGTTGTATTATTTTACAAAAACAATTATAATGAAATGAAGTGTTTGTTTTAATATTTCCGCTTCAATGTTTTATTAAAATTAGTGTAATTATACATTTTATGTGCGATGATTGACCAGCTATGAGCATCACATGAACAGGGCCTTACAAGTTAGTATCAGAGCCAAAGTTTAAGTGAAACGGTTAAATTATCAAAAAAACCTAAACTTAGAATGAAAATGGGACGGAAAGGGAAGGGATACATGTCCGAGTAGCTGCGTGTCATTAGGTATTTCCTTTAATGTTAACTGGCAGTATGTGAGCATGTAATGTGGTTTATGTGCTGTTAGTAGATTTAGATACTAATGTAGTCAGTATAGGAAATGCTTGGGCATGATGAGTAGAGTAAGTGGCTAATCACAACTGGCCACTGTAATTAGGGACTTACTATACTTAACGTAAACTGAGCTCTTCCCTTGAATGATCGTGTTAGTGTTTGAATCTTATAGTGTGTGTTGAGGATGGCCAATGGTAGATCGTCGAATGCTTCACGTGGTAGAGGTCGTGGTGATGTGGTGCTGAACCACGGGTCACAAGAGGAAAGCCTAGTGCCAAAGAGGTGGTTCATGAAAAACCCGAGACCCCTCGTCTAGAGGCTGGGGACGAGAGTGCTAACTTAAGAGCCTTAGTGAAGGAGGTTGTTGTTGAGGAGGTGCATCAGGTCATGCAGATGATATTACCATTTGTGGTGATTGACATGATAAAGGTTGTGCGGGAAGGAGAAAGAAGGGAGAGGCACAGGTCCTCTAGAGAACAGGGGCGACTGGAGACTGAGACGGTCCACATTGATGAAGAAGAAAAGGAAGAAGAGCCTGCGTCAGAGGCGGCATGAGACTATAACTACAGGGGATTTCAAAGATGCAAGCCCTATACCTTTGATGGTAAGGGCACTGCTGCTGCTGCTCATCGATGGGTGAGAGATTGAGGTTGTATTTGATATCAGCGAGTGCCGGAAGACCGGAAGGTGAAGTTCGCTACCCACTCATTCGTGGACTCGGCTTTGCGTTGGTCGGAGAATATTGTCCAAGCCAAGGGTAGTCGGACGATTAGAATAATGAAGTGTGTAAGGATTATATGTTAAGTCTGATACAACTCAAACACTCAAAGTCTCCTGCATGCATGCATAAGTGCATTGAAGAAGAATGCTTCGGAAGTTTCACATATGCAACAGAAATATTCTAAGTGTGAAATCTTCCGAAGTGAAGACCAATATCTTCCGAAGCCAAAGATAAAGTCTTTCGAAGCTTTAGAGACAAAGTCTTCCGAAGCCAACACTTGAAGACAGATTTCTTCCGAACACTTTTAGTATACATGCTTTATCTGATGTATAAAGCTGGACCCCTTTCCTCTACAACTCTGTAAATTCACCAACTTACATAAGTTGGTGAAAATGTCCATGCTTTTAGTAACTGTATATTGAGGTCTTGAGTCTGTAACTTTCTACTTCATGTACTTTATCTTTTTTGTAATATATTAGGATGTGAGCTATGACATGTCATAGTCACAAGTCAAAAGGCAATCTGCCTTTTGACTCTACAATTGATTTTGTTTGTGTCAAGTTAATTGTATCCAGCTGGCCTTCAAAGTATGGACGGCTATAGGATGTAGTATATATATCTCAAGTACTTGTAACTTTCTGAATATGCTTTTTAACACTTGTAACAAAACTTGAGAAGGCAATATACTGCAATCTTGAAAACCATCTCCTTGTGTATCTTGCTATCTTCTTTCTTTCTCATATTTACTTGTGTTCTTACTGCCATTTACAAAAGGTTATCAGTTCAATGTTTGATTAGTTAAGTAACTCTCCTCATTGTGTTGTTGTGTTGTAAGTGCATACCCTTCACCGGTCCTGCAAAATGGCCGGAGTTGAAGAAGCTAGTGATTAAGGAGTTTTGTCCTCACCAAGAGATGGACAAGGTTGAGAGAGAGTTCCTACAGTTAGAGGCAGGAACAATGACCCATGACCTGTACACCACCAAGTTTAATGAAATGGCATGGCTGGTGTTGGATTAGGTGACACCTCTGTCACAAAAGATTAAGAAGTATATCCAGGGCTTGCCGGTGGATATCCATAGGCACATGATCGCTGCCCGGCTGAGCACGTTTAGGTCGGTGGTTGACTTAGCAGGGAGGTTGTATGTTGAGCGGACTGTGGTGGTGGCTGAAGTCGGCAAGAAGGGTGGCGGTGATCGAAATTGGAATTGGAAGTGGGTTGGATGTGGCGGGGCCACTCCAAACAACAAAGGTGCACAGGTGGATGACCAACGTGTGGTCATGTCTTATGCGGGGATGAAAAGGTGTGGCAAATGTGGAAAGCAGCACACTAGAGAGTGTAGAAGGGGAATGAACGTGTGTTTCAAGTGTGGGAAGCCTGGTTATATGGTGAGAGAGTGCAAGGCGAGGAGGAGTCTTAACTGTGGCAGGGAGGGCCAGATGAGAAGGGTTTGTAAGAAGTCAAGGGCTGAAAGTTCCGGTGTAGGGAAGAAGACGATCGGGACTGAAGGGCGAGCGCCGGAGCGTTCATGATGATGTAGGAGGAGGCTAGGACGAACCTTAATGTTGTGTCAAGTACGTTTCTAGTAAACCAAACTCTAGTTTCTTTGTTATTTGATTCTGGTGCTAGTTAGAGTTTTATTTATGCTACTTTATGTGCTTAATTGTCTGTTAGTAGTAGGAGTATAGATACGCCCGTTAATTCAGAAACTACCACTGTTAAGTCTACCAGGATCTCTGAGGTGATAGAAGGTTATGACGTAGAACTACAGTTTCCTATTAGACCATTTATGATGATCTTAGGCGGGTTCGATGTAGTCCTAGGAATGGATTGGTTAGCGGACTACGAGGCGAACATTGTGTGTCGCAAAAGGATGATCCGGTTGACAGCGCCCGACGGGAATTTTGTGACGGTTTATGGTGATCGGTCTCTACGATTCCGAAAATGATTTCAATGGCGGTGGTGGGAAAGTGCATGTGGGGTGGATGTAGTGCTACTTGGCCTACGTAAAGGACGTGGATACGTCAACACCACAACTGTCTGATGTACCGGTGGTGTGTGACTTTTTAGACATGTTTCCCGAAGACTTACCAGGAGTTCCACTGGATGGGGAGATCGAGTTTCAGATTGATTTAATACTAGGTGCCCAACTAGTAGCTAAGGCATCGTATTGGTTGGCTCCGACTGAGATAAAGGAACTGATGGAGTAATTATAGGAGTTGCTTGATAAGGGGTTCATTCGACCAAGTATCTCTCCTTGGGGTGCTCCAATCTTATTGGTGAATAAGAAAGACGGGATTATGAGGATGTGTATTGACTACCGGGAGTTAAACAAGTTAATGGTGAAGAATAGGTATCCATTACTGAGGTTTTATAACTTGTTTGATCAGCTCCAAGGTGCCAGTTGGTTCTCAAGGATAGATCTTCGATATGGTACCATCAGTTAACGGTGAAGGAGCATGATATTTCTAAACCAGCTTTTCGCACATGCTATGGACATTACGAGTTTCTTGTTATGTCTTTTGTATTGACCAATGCACCAGATGCTTTTATGGACTTTTTGAATCGAGTGTGTCGGTCGATGTTAGATAAATTAGTGATTGTATTTATTGATGATATCCTGATTTATTCAAAGAGCGAGGAGGAGCATGTTGATCACATTCGAGAGGTGTTGGAGACGTTAAGAATGGAGAAGTTGTATGCCAAGTTCTCCAAATGTGCATTCTGGCTACGCGAGGTTCAGTTTTTGGGTCATGTAGTGAATCCCGAGGGGATTATGGTGGACCCTGCAAAGGTGGAGGCGCTGATGCAATTGAAGTCTCTAAAGACGCCATCCGAGATTCGTAGTTTCTTGGGTTTTGCGGGCTATTATAGGAGGTTCATTCAAGACTTCTCTAAGATCGTTTCTCCACTAACCAAGTTTACCTGGAAAGACGTGAAGTTTGTATGGGATAAAGATCAGGTAAAAGCTTTTGAGGAGTTAAAGGCAAGGTTAACTCAAGCTCCTGTCTTGTGGTTACCTGATGGATGCAAAGATTTGGTGGTTTATTCAAATGCTTTCTACTCAGGATGGGATGTGTGTTGATGCAGAGAGGAAAGGGCTTATGCATCCTGACAGTTAAAAGTTCATGAGGTAAATGTTCATGAGGTAAATTAGCCTAAAAATTTGATTTTATTTTAATTGTGGCATATAGAGTCATTCTGAGTAACTATTGACTGTGATCCTGGGTTTTTCACACGCCTCTCGGTAAAACTCCTCACGTGGATTTTGAGGGTGTGACAGATCAGTATCAGAGCCACTCCTGTGTCGTCCGGGGTATGGGACAAACCTCACCAAGGATGGAGACTTCATTCCCACGGATGGTGCAGTCCAACAAGCAACTGATTGTTGCACTGGTGGCTGCACTAGACACTGAGCAGCATCGAGTCAGGCGGCTCAAGGTGATGTCTGTACACTGAAGCATGAGGTGTACAAACATAGACATCAAATGGATGAACTCGAGGAGCAACGCGGGAAGACCCTAAACCGGTGTTACCACATGGAAGATGGTCTCATAGCACTCAGAGGGCCCGTGACTGCTCGTGAACAGCGGGACGCAATAGCCGATAATAGGATTGCTATCTTAGAAGCCCAACTAGCAGCACTTCAGATTTCTATAGCTCCTACTCCTGTAGCTGACCCAGAGGATGAAGATCCCGAGGAGGAAACCGAGGAGGAGGAAGTGATGGAGATGGAGGATGACAGTGATGGGTCAGATGTTGTCGATTGACTTTCTCTATATGACTTACACTACGTAGTGTTTTTCTTCTTTTGAAACCTATGTTGGAAGGGTTGTTTCCTCACACGAAAGACAAACTTAAATTATGACATTGATATATACATTGTGACTCATTTACAATTTATTTACTTTGGTTATCATTTTGTTATGAATGTTGTTGTTATGGTGATTCATTATTTCTTTTATTTACTGTTTACTGTAATTCAATGAGATAAATGTGTTGATGTTACTAACTATTGTATTTGTGAATGTAAAGTGAAAAGAATGGATGCCCGTGGACGTGGACGTAGACATGGCCGTGGACGCGGACGTGGACGTGGACGTGGCACTGGCGAACAGGCGGTGGTGCTATTAACATGACCCCCGCAGAATAAGCTACTCTAATTAATGAGCATGTTCATGCGGCAGTGGCTGCTGCCCAGGCGGGTCAGCCAGCAGGTAAATAATGATAGAAAGATAAATCTAATATCCTTCATAATTTTATGTGATGTCTGATTAATGTGTGTTGTGCTAAAACAGGACCACCGGTGTGTACCAACAAGTCCTTTATGGACTGTAAAGCACACACCTACAGCGGTACTAAAAGTGCTGTAGGGCTTGTACAATGGTTCAAGAAGACTGAGTCTGTCTTCTCCAAATGCAACTGTCCACCTGCTGATCAAGTGAAGTATGCCACCGGGACTTTAGAGGGTGCTGCTTTGTCTTGGTGGAACGCGCAAGTCCAGATGTTAGGACAAGTGATGGCGAATGGGCTTCCATGGGATGAGTTCAAAACAATGATGACTGAGAAGTACTGTCCTCGCAACGAGGTACACAAGCTGGAGATGGAGTTCTGGCAACTTAAAATGCAGGGCTTGGAAATCGAGGCCTACACCACCAGAACCCATGAACTAGCCACTCTGTGCCTGGGAATGGTGAATGAAGTGCATAATAGGGTGGAGCATTACATACGGGGATTGGTACCCGAAATTCAAAGTATGGTAACTGCTTCTAACCCAACCACAATTCAGCCAGCCATCCAGTTAGCTCATAAGCTAACTGACCAAGCTGTTGAGCAAGGACGTCTACCCAAACGGGGCGCTGTGGCGAGCGTGCCCGACAACAAAATAAAGTGGGATAGTGACAACAACACCAAATCATCATCATCATCTTCTAGCGGTCAACCTCAACCTCAATAACAACAACAATCAGTTTAGCAACAACGGAGGTTCGACAATAACCGTAACTTCAACCAAACGGCTGCAAATAATCAAGGACCCAGTGGTATGGTGGTAGACATCCGAAGTGCACTTGGTGTAATTACCATCATGTGGGAAGGTGTGATAACTTCAAGTGTCAATGCTGTGGAAAAATTGGACACGCTGCTAAGGATTGTCATGGTGAGTTGGTAAAGAGGCCACAACAACCTCAGGAAACTCCCAAAGTTGCTTTGAATGTAGGAAAGAAGAGCATTACAGGAAAAACTATCCACAACCAAGGAGAAATGGTAATGGCAACAACGGCAATGGTCACAACAACAATAACGCTAATAACAACAACGGTGGCAATGGTACTGGTAATGGCGGCAACAAAGATGGAGCCAAGGGGAGAGCCTTCGTCATTGCCTCAGGTGAGGTTTTAAATGATCCCACAACTGTTACCGGTAGGTTCTCTGTTAATGGTTGTTTTGCTACGGTACTATTCGATACTGGAGCCGATAGGAGTTTCGTGTCCTTAAAGTTCTATAATCTTTTAAGTGATATACCCTCTGCTTTAGAATCTAAATACACTGTAGAATTAGCCGACGGTAAACAGATCTATGTAACGCATATCCTTAAAGACTGTAAGATAGAACTTGCTAGTCATACTTTCGCTATAGATCTTATGCCTGTTACGCTGGGGAGTTTTGATGTTATGATAGACATGGATTGGCTCTCTAGCAAGCAAGCGGAAGTCATATGTCATGAGAAGATCATACGAGTTCCTGTTGGTGACAAAATCCTTACAGTCAGAGGTGATAGGAATGGTGCTATGATAGGCATCATCTCATAGATGAAAGCCCAAAAGTTATTACGAAATGGTCGTGTGGCTATTCTAGCACTCGTAACCTATAAGCAAGTGGAAGAAAGGAGAATGGGGATATTCCCATAGTGTGTGATTTTCCAGAGGATCTTCCTGGATTCGCACCTGACCGCCAAGTGGAATTCCAGATTGAGTTGACTCCCGGCGCAGCCCCGATTACTAGGGCACCTTATCGATTAGCACCAAATGAACTATAAGAGTTATCATCACAACTCAGGAGGTTTTAGATAAGGGCTTTATTCGACCTAGCACATCACCTTGGGGAGCTCCTGTTCTTTTTGTTAAGAAGAAGGATGGCACATTCCGGATGTGCATCGATTATAGAGAGTTAAACAAAGTAACAGTCAAGAACCGATACCCTTTACCTCGTATCGACGACTTGTTTGATCAACTTCAAGGATCGAGCTATTATTCGAAAATTGACTTGAGATCTGGTTCTCATCAACTTAGAGTCCGAGAAGAAGACATCCCAAGACCACGTTTTGTACTCGTTATGGTCATTATGAGTTCTTGGTCATGCCTTTTGGGTTAACTAATGCACCTGCTATGTTCATGGACCTCATGAACCGTGTGTGCAAACCCTATCTTGATCAGTTCGTCATTGTGTTTATCGATGATATACTTATATATTCTAGGACTAAGGAGGATCATGAAGAGCACTTACAAATGACCTTAGAACTATTGAAAAATGACCAGTTTGTTGGACCAAAAGAACCAATGAGCCTGATCAGAAAAACCTCCAAGTCCCACAGACATTATAACTACTGAAGAAGATCACAACAGCTGAAGACATCAGCTGATTACAAGGTCTGAAGACAAAGTCTAAAGACAAGATCTAAAGGTTTCTACTGAAGACAAAGTCTGAAAGTAAAGTACTGAAGACAAAGTTTGAAGCTATCAGCTGAAGACAACGTCTGAAATAAAAGTCTGAAGAACAAAGACTGAAGACAAAGACTGAAGACCAGAATGATAAGTAGTTGTCACAATAGCTGAAGTTATTAACTTCAGTAGTTGTGATGGTTTTCCTTTTCAGTACTTGTAATTTACCTTTCAGTAGTTTATCGTTTCAGTAGTTTTAGTTCAGTAGTTTTATGTTCTTGTACTTAGTGATAGGATCAGCGATCACAAGTTTGATGTATTAGAGTTCAAAGCAGCGGAATACGAACAAGAATTAGACAAATTGTAGCAAGCAATCGATACTTGTATGCATTAAGAGCACATACGGTTATAGGGAGAGAATATATATTTCTGATTTCAAGGAATGTTTATAGATGTAGAATATTTCTAATCAAATCATTCATTCATTCCA
Organism: Flaveria trinervia; assembly: GCA_025506515.1. NCBI lineage: Eukaryota > Viridiplantae > Streptophyta > Magnoliopsida > Asterales > Asteraceae > Flaveria > Flaveria trinervia. The sequence goes on along the minus strand of JACCIX010000696.1, from coordinate 49,816 downwards.
TTCATTCTTCACCAATATTACAATAGGTTGTCACTCCTTATATAGAGTGCAACAATCACTGCTGTTATCACGGAAAGTGACAACTGGCAGATCTAATACAAAAATAACTAACTCTTAACAAACTACTGAAATGTTCACAACTACTGAGAACATATCAGAGTGTTAAGTACAAAATATAAAACTACTGAAACTACAACGACTGAAGAACAAGCTCTTCAGTCGTTTTACAAGACTACTGAAACATAAAACTACTGAAACTAGAAATATAAAACTACTGATATCACAACTACTGAAGAAGTACTCTTGAGCAGTTGTGACAAACTACTGACGCTTCAGTACTTGATCTTCAGATTTTGACCTTCAGATGTTTCATCAGCTGATGACTTCAGTATATATCATCAGCTGATGTCTTCAGTCTTTGTCTTCAGACTTTGTACATCAGTTGTTGATCTTCAGCACTTGTAAACTCTTCAGCTGTTGTACTTCAGTACTTTGGTCTTTCAACTTCAGCACTTGTGTTCTTCAGCTGTTCAGCTTCAGTACTTGTGTTCTTCAGCTGTTGTACTTCAGCACTTTAGTTCTTTAGCTGTTGGATCTTCAGCACTTGATCTTCAGCTGTTAAGTCTTCAGCACTTGTCAAACTGCTGATGAGTCTTTCAGCAGTTGTTGTGATACCATGTGGGACTTAGAGGTTTTCTGATCTTGGCTCATTGGTTCTTTTGGTCCAACAAACTCCCCCTGAACCAATGCAGCCAAAACCTCTAAATTATTCGTTGTCCCACTTATTGTTGGCAAAGTGTTGGTCTTTTTCCTTCTTGATCAGTAGAGAAGATGACCCATGTAAGCTCCGGCCTGGGAAGAAACCTCAAATATTTGTTTGGCAGAGTATGAATGGGAACTCTGTTTTGGGGAACAGGACACAGAGTTGTTATCCCATTCATGAGATTCACTTCCCCATAATGAGTCTGTACGACTCTCTTGTGTAGGCCTCAAGGAAGGTGATTTGTTCCTCCATGGTTAGCTCTTCAGCACCTCCTTCAAACAATGATTCAGGCCCATAATACTCAGAGGTATTTGGCCTGTTTCCCATTCTTTAGCTCCACAGTGTTATTATTCTGTAAGCAAACTCATCCGGGTGATTACCCTCTAGGAACAACTGGAGCTCATTTTTCCTGACTTCCTCAAGCCTCTTGTAAACTAACCCCTTTTTCACTATTTTGTTTTCCAGCATCTTCTGAGGGGTTAGATTAGCTTTGTAGGCTTTCTTGAAGTCTTCTAGGATTTCCCAGGGTGAGACTACAAAGACCAGAGAGATCACTTCATCTACGATCTTTTTCACCTGGCCAATGTATCTCTGAGGTATATTTTTCTTATGAATTCTGTGAGAGACCCTGGGATCAGGCCAAATCCTCACTTTTCCTTTTGATATTGAAAGGTATGCCTGAGAGTGTAAAGTCTGAGGGCTTGCTTCTTCATATTGATGATAGAAGATGTGGCTGCATAAGCTTTGTCAACTCTCTTCAGCAATCCTCATCATGTTGTTTATGAAGCTCTTCTTCTTCTAGCTTCACTTTAACCATTTGTCTCTGGACTTCAGGAGTAATTGCTGAGGAGTGACTTGTGGCCTTAGGCAACTGAATCACAGCTGAGAGTGGCAGCCTATCTTCATCATCTTCTTCATCATCTTCTAGCCTCAATATCCTTCTCTTCTTCTTCAAGGGTATATCATCGGCTATGGGTTTTGAGGGTAAGGAGTTGGTTTGGTGGGTTGTGTTTTGGGTGGTTTTGGTGCGGGAATGTTGACAGGCTGTTCTAGCATCCTTGAGGTGAGTGTGGCTTTTGATTGCTTGGCTAGCTCAGTCCTGCTCCAGCACCCGCTTCATTCAAAGCTTCAATAACAAGCCCCTTAGTATATGCTTCAGACGAACAGATCTTGGTGGTGATTGCCAAGATACTGTCCCTGGACCAAGCTTTGATTTCGATCATTGATCTTCCAAGATATTTTGCAATAAATCTAATCATGATTTCAAGCCTTTCTCTTTCTAACACTTCATAACTTGCCCATCTATTCGGGATTTCTTCAATCTCTAGTCGTCGAATCTCAGAGTCAAGTTTATTGGTGTCATGCCTTGCCTAAACAGCTGATCAATGATGTTGTCATTGATCTGCTGTGTCGGCATCAGCCTCTTTTATCAGTAGCTCCAAGGCTTTATCTTCAGCAATGTGATCATCAGCACCTTTCTTTCGCTTGTAGGTGAGCAGTGGTTGAGTTCTTTCTCCTCCTTTTGGGCTTGCTTCGCTTCCTTCTTTTCCTCGGATCTTTTTCTTCTTTTCTTTCACTGCAGTACTCTCCCCCTTTTTGGATGCATTGGAGGAGGGGTTTGTACCGCAGAAAGAGTCTTTTGTACAGCAGCATCAATCAGGGGCTGTAAAGTGAGGAAAGCCTCTCATCAATGGCTTTAGTCACAATATCATTGATTATGGGTGTGATATAGAGGGAGGGAATTTTGAAGTACAGCACCTATTTGCTCAGGAGGGTTCTGTTCCTGAGAAGTAGGGCCTGAAGCAGAGGCAGGTGGTTGAGTTTGGAGTGGCTCAGTGTTTGGGAAACCTTCAAGTGAAGGTGCCATCTGTGGGTGGGTAGAGGCAGATGGTCTTTCTCCTTGTGAGAGTTGATCAAGTAGGTTTTGCAGCCTACTGACCTTCTCTTCAAGGATTGTGTTCTGGCAAGAACATCGTAGAAAAAGCCCAGGTCATCATCACCGAAGCTGAATCATCTAACCTCCTGCTTAAAGGAGGATTTACATGCACTGGGTGTAGACCAGTTGATGCATTGCCCCTTGTGCTTGGTACTGGGGACTTCCAGCCTCAGGACAGTGTCCATCATCAGCTGTTGCCTCTAGTGAGGTCTTAGCAATATTACCAGCCTCATTCTGATCATGTGCTGAGTCAGAGGAGGTGGCAGCCTCACTAGATATTCTAAGCTCCTTGTCTACACCAGGAGATAGAAGTGGTAAACCCCTGTGCTGTGGGTTCTCAAGTGCACTATGTTCCTCCCCCTCATTGTAGAGGTATTCCCAGTAGTAAGTGGTGCTGGGGAGGGGGTGAGGAGTGCAGTTGAGTCAGCACTTATGCAACTATTTAAGTTGGGCTGTGAGGGGCGGTTGTTTGGGGTGAAGGGATAGAAGAAGTGTGCACCTGGGGAGGTTGGTGCTCTTCAATGGCAATCCCCTCAAGTGAGGAAGATCCTAGATATGTAGGTACCCCTTTGTGGGTGCTGCAGGCTCCTGTTGAGAGGAAGCCTGAGCGGCTATGGCTGGAAGAGTCATTGTATCCACTAGGGGGTTTGGACTAGTGGATATATCTGCGTTTGTGTTGCAGGGGCATCCTCGGGACTCAGTTCCCTGAGTAGCCGTTTTGGGTTTCTTTTTGGTGGGTTTGGTGGGGACTTTTGATTTGGAGGTGGTGGCTGTGGGTTCCAGCTGCGTGGGTTTTCGCAGCTTGGCAGCCATTTTAAGTGTCTGGTCAGAGTTGTGCCGGGTGTATACTTCCGGCAGAACAGCCGTAGCAGGGACTCCCAAGCCAACAAGTCCCTCAGCATTAAGCTGGTTTGTAATGATGGCCATTATGAACCGTGGATATAGTATCCAACGTTGGCAGTTAGTTTTTGAGCCATATCCTTGAGCTCTGAAAATATTATTTCTGAAAAGTTTTAGGGTTGTTGCTCAAGAATAGAATACATTACCTGCTGCCATTTCGTCGACATTTGATCCCAAGACGACGTCTTAGGGGCCAAACATACATTCACCATGTGAAAGATTAGGCGCCGCAGCGTCATTAAAGTGTTTCTTCATGATAGTGGAGGCACTGAGATCACCTTGATATCCATGTTGGGCAAAGGATAGATCTGTGGTGCCCTCGGATATCCAGCAGGAGAACTAGATCATTCAGATGAAGAATTTTGCGGATTATTGCAGGAGTGATGACTACTTCTTTGTTGTTTACGACCGACTGGAGAGATGGTGTGTTGTTCTCCCCAGTGGTAATAGTAACGTTCATCCCAAATTGTTGAAGGGATTCGGCTTGTAGTATGGAATCAGAAGAAATGCCGTATTGTATTGGGACTGAACCATAAGATCGATAGCAGTATCGAACTTAGTCCAGATGGGCGATTTATTGAGGTAGGAAACACAGTTGTGTCGCGGTTAATTTGCATGGACGCCATTGAGAAAGGGAAGGTTTGGAGAGGAACGTTAGTTTGAAGAAGATGAAGCGAGAGCTTAGGTCAGGGATATTTATAGGGTACGGTAAGAAAACGACTGAAGGATGTGGTATTAGTCATCAGTAGTTTTAAACGACCGTTGACATGGTATTATCCTTTCAGACGTTGAAACAGCTGAAGTCGTGGTGTTAGGCATCAGAAGTTAGAAAACTACTGAAGACCGTGGTTTTGACTTCAGATGATTGAAACAACTGAGGACTTGGTGTTTGTCATCAGTAGTTATGAAACTACTGAGGACAGTGGTTTTGTCATCAGCTGTTGTAAACAACTGAAGACTTGGTATTAGTCATCAGTAGTTATAAAACTACTGAAGACAGTGGTTTTGCTTCAGTTGTTTAGAATGAAACAGCAGTTGTACAAACGACTGAAGAGAAAGTTCTCTTCAGCTGTTTTCGTCAATTCTTAGCTTTTCAGCTGTTTCATACTGTCCTCAACACATTCATCAGCCTTTTTGGCTGAGTTCAGTTGTTCATAGGACATCAGTACTTATCTGTTTTTACTGATTGCAGTAGTTGTAACTACATCAGTAGTTGTAACTACGTCAGTAGTTTAGACAGATAAGTACTGCAGTACTTGTGAGACATTTAGCCTTCAGTAGTTATAGAAACTGCTGATGGTAAAAGAGCTCATCAGTACTTATATGTGACATAGTTACTAATGATCATCAGTACTTATTACTAAGATCATCAGTAGTTGTCACTTATTCTAGCTGCAGCATACCAAGCCTTAACACCAGGTTTTGGAAAGTTGAACTATCAAAGGCTTAGTAAAAATGTCTGCAAGCTCATCAGCACTAGGCACAAACTTAGGATCAATCAGACCTTTTTCAAAACAATCCTTATAAAATGATGTCTGATCTCTATATGTTTGGTCCTAGAGTGCTGGACTGGATTTTTGACAATGCAAAGAGCTGAAGCACTATCCATTAACAATGGTCTTAGTCTCTGTAATGCCATAATCCAAAGTTGGTTTTGAAGCCAGAGTACCTGAGATGTACAACTTGCAGCAGCAATGTACTCTGCTTCAGCAGTTGATGTAGCAACTGAGGTCTGTTTCTTGCTCTGCCAAGAAATCAAGCAGTTGCCTAGGATTGACATCCACCAGAAGTTGATCTCCTGGTCAACTTACACCCTGCATAGTCACTGTCAAAAAAAGCAACTAATTTACCAGAATGTCCAGTAGAATACCATAAACCTAGAGATGGAGTGCCTTGCAGATATCTAAAGATCCTCTTGACTGCAATCAGATGAGATTCTTTAGGTGTAGCCTGAAATCTAGCACAACACATGTAGCAAACATAATATCTGGTCTAGAAGCTGTTAAATACATCAAGGACCCAATCATACATCTGTAAAGTGTTTCATCAACCACTTTACCTTTCTGATCTGTATCCAGTTGTGTGGTGCTGCACATGGGGGTAGAACAGGGCTTACAGTTTTGTAAATCAAACTTTTGCAAAAGATCTTTTGTTATTTGGACTGATGAATGAAAATTCCATCAGCCTTTTGTTTGATTTGCAACCCCAGAAAGAACTGTAATTCTCCTATGGCACTCATTTCAAACTTCTGTTGCATCAACTTTGTAAGGCATCACACAACTTTGGATCAGAGGATGCAAAAATGATTCATCTACATAAATTTGAACAAGTAGATTATGCTGCCCAGCTTTCTTATGATAAAGTCTTATCTATGGAGCCTCTAGTGAAATTGTTTTCCAGAAGAAAGTTTGATAATGTCTCATACCAGGCTCTAGGAGCTTGTTTTAACCCATAAAGAGCCTATCAAGCTTATACACCCAATTAGGATGTTTATTGTCCTCAAGCCTGGAGGTTGACATACATAAACCTCTTTTTAATTTTCCATACAAAAATGCACTTTGACATCCATTTGAAAAACTTTAAGGTTTTGATAAGCAGCATAAGCTAAAAACAATCGAATGCTTCCAGTCTGGCTACAGGGCAAAGGTTTCATCATAATCAATACCTTCTTCTTGTGCAAACCCCTGAACAACCAGTCTGGCCTTGTTCTTAACAATAAGCCCATTTTCATCAGTTTGTTCCTAAACACCCATTTAGTGCCTATTGCACACTTACCTGGAGGTAGAGGAACCAGTTCCCACACTTGCTGTGTTGGACCAAAAGAACCAATGAGCCAAGATCAGAAAACCTCTAAGTCCCCACGGTATCACAACACTGCTGAAAGCCTCATCAGTAGTTTGACAAGTGCTGAAGACTTCAACAGCTGAAGATCAAGTGCTGAAGACCTTAACAGCTGAAGAACCAAAGTGCTGAAGTACAACAGCTGAAGAACACAAGTGCTGAAGCTGAAAGACCAAAGTACTGAAGTACAACAGCTGAAGAGTTCACAAGTGCTGAAGATCAACAACTGATGTACAAAGTCTGAAGACAAAGACTGAAGACATCAGCTGATGCTATCTACTGAAGTCATCAGCTGATGAACACCTGAAGGTCAAAGTCTGAAGATCAAGTACTGAAGCCTCAGTAGTTTCACAACTGCTGAAGAGTACTTCTTCAGTAGTTGTGATATCTAGTTTTTATTTTCTATGTTTCAGTAGTTTTGTAAAACGACTGAAGAGCTTGTTCTTCAGTCGTTGTAGTTTCAGTAGTTTTATATTTTGTAAACTTGCTGATATGTTCTCAGTAGTTGTGAACATTTCAGTATTTTGTTAAGAATTAGTTATTTCTGTATTGGATCTGCCAGTTGTCACTTTCCGTGACAACAGCAGTGACTGTTTGCACTCTATATAAGGATGACAACCTATTGTAATCAGCGAGTGTAATGAGTAATTGAATGGATGAATGATTGATTTGATTAGAAATATTCTACATCTATAAACATTCCTAGAAATCAAAAATACATATTCTCTCCCTATAACCTATGCGGTCTTAATGCTTACAAATATCGATTGCTTGCTACAATTTGTCTAATTCGTGTTGTATTCCGCTGCTTTATATTCTGATACATCAACTTGTGATCACTGATCCTGTCATGCTGTTTCTTGACTGAAGAAGCTCAAGCTGCATGGCATCAACCCATCCATTGTCCTTTAAAGCATGTGATAATTCTTTGGCTCTTCTGACTGATGAAGAGCATAGAAGCAGAAATTTGACAATTGACTTCTTGTGAATACTCTAGCAGTGATATCACCATGATTTGAGACATAGGGTGATTCTTCAGATCTTGATACCCAATGAGATCTGTGCAAGTGTTTGTAGCAGCTCAGCAGTACAATGGTGAGGGTCAATCATTTCCTTGAAACCAATCAGTGGATGGTAATTCAAAGGAAGTTGATTCGAGAGATCTCATCAGCATTTGTTGTGGATGGTGCTACTGGAGCTACAGGACATCAGGTCTAGCTGAATCAGGTAGCTGATCACTAAACCTGAAGAGGTGATGTACTGCAATCATCATCATCAGCATACCACCGGGTGGTGAACTGTTGACAGGAGCAACACAGGAGTTTGATGAGGAACATATTGCAGTATGTCCAAATCAATAACTCCACAGGGCTTTGTGGAATCTTGTCCTTTGGAGATTCATTGAACTTAACATGTAGAGTTTCTTCAACCATCTTTGTTCTGCAGTTGAAGACTCTGTATGCCTTACAAGTAGATGAATACCAACAAAATAACCCTGCATCCACCTTAGGATCAAATTTTTGGAGTTGATCCTTTGTGTTGAGAATAAAACAGGGACACCCAAATGCTTTGAAAATGAAATCAAGGAGCCAAATGATGGAGAACTTCATATGGAGTCTTCATCATCTCTAATTTACTAAAACTCTATTTTTCACATAGCAAGCTGTGTTGACAGCTTCAGCCCAAAAGGTCAGTGGCAAACCAGAGTCAGCCAGCATGGACCTTGCAGCTTCAATGAGGGTCCTGTTCTTTCTCTCCACTACTCCATTTTGTTCTGGAGTCCTTGGAATGCTGAACTGCCTTGTGATTCCCTTTGAAAGATAGAAGTCATCAAGTGTATGATTTCTGAATTCAGTTCCATTGTCACCCTAATACACTTGACTGGAAGGGAATACTGCTTCTCAATATACAACACAAAGTGATAATCTTCTGAGCAGCCTCATCCTTTGAATGTAGGAAGAAAGTCCATACAAATCTGGAGTAATCATCCACAATTACCAGACAGTATTTCTTCTTTGCCATGCTCATTACTCTCACGGACCAAATAGATCCATATGCAGTAATTGCAAGCGGCAGTGGACTTAGGCACTTCAATAGGAGGGAATGAGACTTTGTGCTGTTTTCCTTTTAAACAAGCAGTGCAGGTTTCATCACAGTGGAACTCCTTTATTGGTAAGCCTCTAACTAAACTTTTGTGGGTAAGCTGATTCATGTTTTTGAGATTAACATGACCAAGCCTTCTGTGCCACAGTTTAGATTCTTGAGAAGAGGCTTTGGAAAATAGGCAAGGATTGCCTTTGAGATCTATCTTCTTAGAAAGATCTAAGGCATACACTCTTCCTGTCCTGTTGGCTTTCAGGAGAGTGTGATCATCCAACACCTTGTCAATCAAGTGCAAAACTTTGGATGACAGAATCCTACAGTTTTGACTGTGAAAAGAGCAACATGGCCTTTATCACACATTTGACTGACACTCAAGAGATTGTACTTGAGATTTTCCAAATGATTAACATCATCAAATTTGATTTCTCCATTAGAGACAAAGCCCTTACCATGATGTAACCCCTAGCATCATTGCCAAAGAAAAAATCCCTTCTTTCCTTGAGAGTAGTCATGAAGAAGAGAGCTATTCCCAGTCATGTGCATAGATCCCCCACTGTCTACATACCGATGCTACTTTGGCATGTTGAAGACCCTGCAATTATAAACAATCATTTAGTTTAGAGACCCAAACCTTTTTGGTTTGGGCCTGGTCTCATCAATAGATGGTAAACTAATAGGTTTATTTGAAACAACGGCCTGAGAGGAAGAAGATGGTGTAGAAGAGGAGTCCTTTGGCTTTGATCTCCTTTTCTGTGGTTTCAACATAGGAGCATCTAGTTGTTTACCTCTACCCAACAGATGTTGAACCATCATCCAGCTGTGTCTGATTTTGTGATAAGACTTTCAGCTTATCAGACATATTGCCAATGGAGTTTGATAAGTCCCTATGTTGCCCCTTCTTCTTCTGAGCATTCTCAGCTGTCACCTGTTTAACCCCTTCCTTTTTGGATTTCTTTGAGGACTTAAGGGTTACAGGATTTGATGTTGCTGATACAAATGTGGTCTCAAACTCATTTTTCATTTTTACCATTTTCTCTTTAATTTCTTCTTTTTGTTTGAGTTTGGAACCTCTTTTGTACCAACAATCATCTGTAAGATGATTGAACAAACCACATACTTCACATGGTTTCTTCTTCATCTTAGGTTGATCATCAACTAAAGAGGGTGAAGCAACTGAAGACTTGTTCTTCAATGCCTTGGAAGCATTGTTTTGCTTTCTTGACTGCCTCTTTAGTAGTCTTCAAACTCTTTCTACTGTCAGTTGTTTCTTCTCTTCAGTACTGACACAGCATGAAGTTTGAACTTCAGGTGTTAGATCCTGCTCTCTAGTCCTTTCAGGACCTTCAGAATTAACTCCTGAGTTGATCAACTCATTAATCATGTGAATGTCAGCATTTGAACCATCAACATCAGCTGATAATTCAAAGAGGGCTTGATGCTGACTGCTACTTCTGATTGTGCTGTATCAGAAGGTAGATCACATGATGTGATGGATTGGTTATCACTCTCACCATCAGATTCTACCTCTGCTCTTGGGGTAACATCTGTAGTGGAGCAGTTTGATTGTAACCAATTCCAAACTTCACATTTGAAGCAGATTGCTTACTAAGAAGCATTTCAAAACCTTTGCATGATTGTACCCATCTATCACACTCGACCTGGGTAACTGCAAGGGTTTCTTTAAGATCTTTGTACTTCTCTAGAAGTACTTCTTCTCTAGCCTTATCATCAATTATTTGGCAATTCAGTTTATAAATCTCATCATTTTTATCTTTAAGCACAGACTCAACTCAGCTTTGTTTTTGGAAATTATTTGTTCTAGCTTAATGTTCTTATTAATTAGAGCTACATTTGCTTCTCTAATGGAAGCAAATGCTGCTATGCATGGTTCAGAACATAATTTGGCTTTTGCCTCTGAGGATACCTGTGATACCTGAGGTGTAGAGGCATTAGAAAATGAAGTATCAGCAGACTCCAAAGCCATAAGAGCTAGATTCCAAAAAGGACTGTCACCACCATGTTGACCAGCACCTGAGAACAGTTGGTCATGACCAGACATGTCATCTGGTAAACTGCTCTGGTCAACAACTCCTGGGTGAGAAGCTGTGTTGTTGAGGTTGAGTTGTTGATGAGATTGGGATGGTTGAAGTTCTGGTAGTGCATGAGGTTGTGGTGCCATGGGAACTTGAACTTGATTGACTGTGGCATGTAATAACAAGGGTACGAATATGGCATTTGACCCTGAGGAACAAAATATGCTAGAGATTGTTGTTGAGGATGATGACTAGAAGTGACAGGATGTTGCCCCCTGTGTTGTTGACTATTGCCAGGAAAAGTCACAAAGGTGCAGTGGAGTTAGATCCAGTTGATCTACACTCTCTTGCAAAGTGTCCAAGCCTTTGGCATTTGTGACACCTCAACTTGCTCTTGTCAAAACCCACTTTGGTTTTGCCAGAGAGTCCTGGGAATTTTCTTCCAGTTCTTTTATAAACTTCTGAGATCTGATATTTATCAAGGCCATTTGGCTCAAAATATCCATCTCCTCTAAGTCATCATCAGCAATCCCCTTGAGATCATCCATAATGAAGCATAGATTGTCATTATTACACCCAGTAAACTGACCATCAACACTCACAATGCAGAATCAGAAGTGCTTGAAGAGAATTAATAGCTCATCATACTGGCATTTAGATGAAGCATATTCTGACTCATGACCCACCAAGGCAGTGTGCCTGGTACAATTTAAACAGACAGGTGATGGAGCATACGTCTTTGCCATATGTTATACTCATTCCTACCAGCATTGGTGGCTTGGTTGAGGGACCAGTATTGTGAGGATCATTGGAGGGAGTGGTCATTTTCACTTCAAAAACAATTTAATTCAAGCTTTTAAAAGTTTTAAACAGACCACAACAACAACTCATGAAACCAAGAGAAGATCTCAGGATGAATGACCAGAAATACAGAAAATTCCATCTCTATAACCGTTTCTTGCAAAAACAAAAGCTAATTCAATGAAACTTAGATCTTGAATAGTAGTTTCAATGATCAATTATTAGATCGATCAATGATAGCCTACTCTGATACCATTTGACAGGATCAGCGAACACAAGTTTGATGTATTAGAGTTCAAAGCAGCGGAATACGAACAAGAATTAGACAAATTGTAGCAAGCAATTGATACTTGTATGCATTAAGAGCACATACGGTTATAGGGAGAGAATATATATTTCTGATTTCAGGAATGTTTATAGATGTTGAATATTTCTAATCAAATCATTCATTCATTCCATTTATTCTTCACCAATATTACAATAGGTTGTCACTCCTTATATAGAGTGCAACAATCACCGCTGTTATCACGGAAAGTGACAACTGGCAGATCTAATACAAAATAACTAACTCTTAACAAACTACTGAAATGTTCACAACTACTGAGAACATATCAGTGTGTTCAGTACAAAATATAAAACTACTGAAACTACAACGACTGAAGAACAAGCTCTTCATCGTTTTACAAGACTACTGAGACAAAAACTACTGAAACTAAAAATATAAAACTACTGATATCACAACTACTGAAGAAGTACTCTTCAGCAGTTGTGACAAACTACTGACGCTTCAGTACTTGATCTTCAGATTTTGACCTTCAGATGTTTCATCAGCTGATGATTCAGTAGATATCATCAGCTGATGTCTTCAGTCTTTGTCTTCAGACTTTGTACATCAGTTGTTGATCTTCAGCACTTGTAAACTCTTCAGCTGTTGTACTTTAGTACTTTGGTCTTTCAGCTTCAGCACTTGTGTTCTTCAGCTGTTCAGCTTCAGTACTTATGTTCTTCAGCTGTTGTACTTCAGCACTTTAGTTCTTCAGCTGTTAGAATCTTCAGCTTTGATCTTCAGCTGTTGAAGTCTTCAGCACTTGTCAAACTGCTGATGAGTCTTTCAGCAGTTGTTGTGATACCATGTGGGACTTAGAGGTTTTCTGATCTTGGCTCATTGGTTCTTTTGGTCCAACACTTAGCATTCTCTGAGATGTGATCAGTTGTTGAGACATTCTCAGTAGTTTGCATAGTTTCGTTTGTTTGTATAATTGTGTTAGATATCACTATCAAGTGACATCAGCAGACGTCACATTCCTTATATAAGGAATGTTGACCAAATTGTAATGTATGACTTTCAGCAACCACGAAAGCATTTGAATGAAATATTCCTTTTGCAGAATTCTCTCTCTCTTTATAACCGTGTACTATTCATTGAATATCAATTGAGTTCTTGCTAAATTGTCTAATTCATTGTTCGAATTCCACTGCAATCTACTCTAATTATCAACTTAAATCACTGATCCTAACAAATGGTATCAAAGCAGGTTAATCATTGATCGATCTAACAATTGATCATTGAAACTGCTATTTCGATATCTAAGTTTGATCGAATTAGCTTATTTGCAAGAATTGGTTATAGAGATTGAATTTCTGCTGCTTTCGGTATTTGCTTTGAGATTTCTCTTGGTTCGTATTGAGTTTGTTGGGTTTTGCGCTAAATCGGTTTAAAAACTTAATTGAATGTGATTGAATCTTAGAATGACTACTCTTTCTAATGACCCTCACAATACTGGCTCCTCAACCAAGCCTCCGATGCTGGTTAGGACTGAGTATAACATATGGCAACGAAGAATGCTCCACAACCTGTCTGTAAACAGTTCAGGTTGTGGACACCTGTGGTACATGGTCCACACAAGCCTATGGTGAAACAATCGGAAACCAACCAAATGGTTCCGAAGAAGAAGGAATAATACTCTGATCATGCATTTGTTAGTGTTGATAGTCAGTCAGGCTGTAATAGTGACAATTTGTGCTTCATATGGATGATTTGAAAGGATTGCTGATGATGACTTAGAAGAGATGGATATTTTGAGCCAAATGGCCTTGTTAATATCAGATCTCAAAAGTTCTACAAGAGAACTGGTAGGAAATTTCCAGGACTCTCTGGCAAAACCAAAGTTGGTTTTGACAAGAGTAAGTTGAGGTGTCACAAATGCCACAAGCTTGGGCACTTTGCAAGGGAGTGTACATCAACTAGATTAACTCCTCTGCACCCTTTGTGACTTTTCCAAGCAATAGTTCAAAATAAGAGGGCAACATCCTACTAGTTCTGGTCATCACTCACAACCTCTATCTCCTGCATATTTTGTCCAACAGGGTCCAATGCCATATCCATATCCCTGCTATTACATGCCACAGCCAAATCAAGTTCAAGTTCCTATTGCACAAAAAGCTCAGCCATACTTGAGCCTCAACCATCTCAACCATCTCAATCACAACCTCATCATAGCTTCTTCACCCCTGGTTCTGTTGACTGGAGCAGTTTACCAGATGATCTTTCTGGTAATGAGCAATTATTTGCTAGTGATGGTCAACATGGTGGGGAACATCCTTTTGGGAATCTTGCTATCATGGCCCTGGACTCTACTGAGGGTTCATGCTCCAATACATCTCATCACAGGTAACCATGTATCCTCTGAGCTAAGACCAAGCTATGTTCTGAATCTTGCATAGCTGCATTTATCTCTATTAGAGAAGCAAATGTAGCTTTAATAAATCAAAATCTTGAGCTTGAGCAAACCCTTCCAAAAGAAAAGCTGAGTATGAGTCTGTCCTTAAAGATAAAGATGATGAGATTTATAAGCTAAAATGCCAATTAAATGATGAAAAGGCTAAGGCTGAGGTCATCTTGAGAACCACAGAGATCTCAAAGAAACACTTGCAGCTACCCAAGTTGAGTATGACCGCTGGGTATCATCCTGCAAGGGATTTAAATGCATCTCAGCAAGCAAACAGCTTCGAATGTGAAGTTTGGAATAGGTTACAATCACATTGCACCACCTACAGATTTTACTCCAAAATCAATAGTAAAACCTGAAGGTGGAAAGTAATTCCAAACCACATCATCATGTGTATCATCCTCAAGAGATCACCCAAAATTAAAAGATGAAATCAGTGTTGTACCTCAGCAAATCAATTGCCTGATGGGTTAACTACTCATAAGCACATGAAGCTAAGTACTTCAGATGTTGTCCTCAAAGTACCTCAAGTACTGAAGGGCAAGTCACAACATCTGAAAAGCATTTCAAATCAACTGAAATAAAAGGATTAACTGCTGAGGAATCTATCATACGGTCTGACAGGATCAGTGATCTCAAGTTTGATGGATTAGAGTGTAACGCAGCGGAATAAGAACAAGAATTAGACAAATTATAGCAAGAATTTGATATTCGTATGCATTAGGAACAAATACGGTTGTAAAGAGAGAATATATTTCTGTGAAAAGGAATGTTTCAATAATATCAAATGTTTCTGCTCAATCATTCACGATTACAATAAGGTTGACACTCCTTATATAGAGTGCAATCACTGCTGATATCACGGGATAGTGACATCTGGCAGATTTGTCACAAAAATAACTAAAACTTAACAAACACTGAAATGTTCACAACCACTGAGAACATATCAGAGTGCTAAGTATAAACATAAAACTACTGATACGAAACATACTGAAACTACAACGATGAAGAAAAGCTCTTCAGTCGTTTTACAAAACTACTGAAAGGAAAAACATAAAACTACTGAAGAAAACCGTCACAACTACTGAAGAAGACTCTTTAGCTGTTGTGATAACGTATGATACTTGGTCTTCAGCACTGTGTCTTCAGACTTTGTCTTCAGCACTTGTGTCTTCAGACTTTGTCTTCAGCACTTGTGTCTTCAGACTTTGTCTTCCGCACTTGTGTTCAGACATTGTCTTCAGCACTTGTCTTCAGACTTTGTCTCAGCACTTGTCTTCAGCTGTTATGGACTTCAGCAGTTGTTGTGACGTCTGTGGGACTTAAGGTTTTTCTGATCCGGCTCATTGGTTCTTTTGGTCCAAAACTCCCCTGAACCAATGCAGCCAAAACCTTAACTTTATTGAGTGTCCCACTTATTGTTGGCAATAAGATGGTCCTTTTCCTTCTTGATCAGCTAAGAAGATAAACCCAATTAAGTACTGGCCTGGAATAGATTCTGAAATTTGGTTGGCATAGTATGATAGGAGCCCTGACTTTGGGGAACTGGACACAGGGCTGTGGTCCTACCCATGAAATCTACTTCCTATGTATAAGCATGTAGGATTCTCTGGTGTATGCTCTGAGAAACATAATTTGTTCTTCCATGGTAAGATTTTCAGCTCCACCATCAAACAATCCTTCACGCCCATACAGCTCTGAAATGTACTTAGCCTGTTTTCCATTTTTGAGCTCAACTGTTGTGATCTGTCTGTATGCAAACTCATCTGGGTGAGTCCCTTCAAGTAACAGACTGAGCTCATTTTGTTTGAAGTTCTCAAGCCTCTTGTAGACTAACCCCTTTTTAATTACTCTGTTCTCTAACATCTTTTGGGTGGCTGTTTAGTTTCATAGGCCTTCTTGAAATCTTCTACAATTTCCCAGGGTGATACTACAAGGACCACTGTGATCTCATCTACGATCCTTTTACTTGGCCTTGTATCTCGAAGGAATGTCTTGTTCACAATTCTGTGAGCCACCCTAGGATCAGGCCATATTCTCACCTTTTCCTTTTGATATTGAAATGTGTTAGCAAGGGTGTACAATCTCAGAGCCTCTTTCTTCATACTGATTATTGTTGAAGAAGCAGCATAAGTTTTGTCTATGCTTTTCAGCATCTCATCATCATGAAGCTTTTGCTGTTGTTCTTCTTCTATCTTTACTCTCACAGCTTCCATCTGTGAGGTGGGAGTGATGGGCATAGGTTTGGCTTTAGGCAAAGTTAGGACTGCGGAAAGAGGCAGCCTATCTTCTTCCTCATCATCCTCTTCTTCTTCTTCTTCTAGCCTCAACACCCTTCTCTTCTTCTTCTTGGGTGCATCATCGGCTGTTGGTTTTGAGGGTAAAGGAGTTGGTTTAGTGGGTTGTGGTAGTGGTGATTTGAAGTGGGAGGTTTTGCAGGTTGTTCTAGCATTCTTGTAGTGAGTGAGGCTTTTGAGTGTTTTGCTAGTTCCTTTTTGTTCCCAGTACCTGCCTCATTAGTGCTTCAATCACCAATCCCTTAGTGTATGCTTCAGACGAACAGATCTTGGTGGTTATTGCCAAGATACTGTCCCTGGTCCATGACTTAATCTCGATCAATGATCTCCAAGGTACTTTGCAATGAATCTGATCATGATCTGTAGTCTTTCTCTTTCTAATGCATCATAACTTGCCCATCTTGAGTTAATTTCTTCAACTTCAAGTCTCCTAATCTCTGAGTCAAGCTGTGCAGTATCGAACCCTGTCTATACAGTTGATCAATAATGGAGTCCATTGATTTACTGTGTGTAGCATCCGCCATTTTGATCATCTCATCGAGTTCGAGTTCTCTTTCTTTTCCTTCAACCTTCCTCTTCTTATATGTCACATGAAAGTCTTTGTGACTTTCACCCACTTGATCAATGTCAGCTCCCTTCACAAACTCCTCTTCTTTCTCAGTCTCCTTTTTTCTTCCCCTCTATGGCTCTTCCTCTTTGCTTTCACTGACTGACTCTCCCCTTTTTGGTTGCATTGGTTGCAAGGGTTGAGTAGCAGAAGCCTTGTGCTCACAATCTCCTCCACCAGGGTTGTATGATTGAGGGAAGCCTCTCATCCATGATTTTGATCACAATGTTTGTGATCATTGGGTGATGAGAGGTAGGGATTGCTGAAAGATAGCAACTGTTTGCTTAGAGGGGTTCGTCCCTGAGAAGCAGTGCCAGAAATAGAAGCTGGTGGCTCGGAAGTTTTGAGTGGCTGAGTGTGTGGGAGACCTTTAGGTGAAGGTGCCATCTGTGGTTTTGTTGGTGGCAGATGGACTTGCTGTTGAGAGAATTGGTCAAGTAGTCTTTGTAGTCTAGTGACTTCTTCCTCAAGAATTGTGTTCTGGGCCAGAACATCATAAAAGAAGCCCAGGTCATCATCAGCAGATGCTGAATCACCTGACCTCCTGCTCGTAGCAGGATGTACATGCACTGGGTGTAGACCAGTTTTAGCATGTGCCCCTTTTTCTTGGAACTGGGGACTTCCAGCCTCAGGACGATGTCCTTCATCAGCTGTTGCCTTTGGTGAGGTCCTAGCAATGTTACCAGCCTCAGTCTGATCATGTGTTGATTCAGAAGAGGTGGCAGCCTCACCAGATGTTCTGGTCTCCATATCCACACCAGGAGATAGAACAGTTAAACCCTTGTGTTATGGGCTGTCAGAAGCATGTTGATCCTCTTCCTCAATTGTTGTGGTTTTCCCCTTTGTTGGTTTTGTTGGGGAGGAGGAGAGGCATGCAGCTGAGTCAGCACGTTTGCAATTATGAGAGTAGGACTTTGTGGGGCGGTTGCAGTGGGAGATGGGGTAAAAGCAGTATGCACCTGGGGAGAATGGTGCTCTTCAATGGCAATCTCCTCAAATGAGGAAGATCCCAGATTAGTGGGTACCCCTTCTTTGGTTGCAGGCTCCTTTTGAGAGGAATCCTGAGCGGCTGTGGCTGGTGAAGTCCTTGTATCCACTATGGGGTTATAACCAGTGGATATAGCCTGCGTTTGTGTTGCAGGGGCATCCTCAGGGGACTCATTTCCCTGAGTAGCCTTTTTTTTCTTCTTTTTAGTGGGTTTGGTGGGGACTTGGATTTTGAGGTGGTGGCTGTGGGTTCCAGCTGCGTGGGTTTGCGCAGCTTGGCAGCCATTTTTAGTGATTGGTCAGAGTTGTGCCAGGAGTATACTTCAGGCAATACAGCCGTATAGGGACTCCCAGGCCAACAAGTCCCTCAGCTTGAAGCTGGTTTTCAATTATGGCCATTATGAACCGAGGATATAATATCCAACGGTTAGCAAGTTGTTTTTGGGCCATATCCTGAGCTCTAAAAATAGTATTTCAGAAAAATTTAAAGGTTGTTGCTCAAGGATGGAGTACATTACCTGTTGCCACTTTGTGGACATTTGATCCCATGATGAAGTCTTGGGGGCAAGGCAGACATTTACCAGGTGGAAGATGAGACGTTCGGCATGCTAGAAATGTTTCTTCAATATGGCAGATGCACTCAGGTTACCCTGGTATCCATGCTGGGCAAATGATTGATCGATTGTGCCCTTTGGATAACCAGTTGGGAAGGTGGCATCATCCAGATTGAGGGTTTGGCGAAGAATGTCGGAGTAATGACCACTTTTTGATGATGGACAAATGATTGAAGAGACTCTGTGTCATTCTCCTCAGAGACAAGAGTGACGTTTGTCCAGAATTGGTTAAGAGATTCGGCATATATGGTGGGATTTAACAGAAAAGCCATGTTTTAAGGTGACTGAACCATTAAATCAATGGCGTTGTGAAACTTGGTCCAGTATGGTGATTTTGTGAGATGTGCGACACAGTTGTGTCGAGGTTTTAGTTGCATGGTCGCCATTGATGAAGAGAGGTTACAGAGTTTTTGAACGTTAGGTTTGAGAAGAGAAGAAAGTAAAACTCTGAAGGTGGGATAAGGTATTTAAAGGGTAGGGTTAGAAAACGACTGAAGGTTTTGGTGTTAGTCATCAGTTGTTGAAACTACTGATGTGTGGTATTAACTTTCAGAGGTTTAGAATGACTGACCGTATTGGTGTGATCAGCAGTTGTTATAAAACAACTGAAGACTTGGTTTTAACCGTCAGACGTGGAAACAGCTGAAGTCTCTGATTTAGTCATCTGTAGTTATAAAACTACTAAGATTTAGTCAGAGTAGTTATAAAACTACTGAAGATTTAGTCATCAGTAGTTATAAAACTACTGAAGACAGTTTTGACTTCATGATGAAACAACTGAGGACTGGTATTAGTCATGAGTAGTTGGGAAACTACTGAAGACTTGGTTTTACCATCAGTTGTTGTAAACAACTGAAGACTTGGTGTTAGTCATCAGTAGTTGTGAAACTACTGAAGACATGGTTTTGCTTCAGTTGTTTAGAAAGAAACAGCAGTTGGGAAACTACTGAAAACAAAAAGGCTCATCAGTAGTTGTCGTCAATTCATTGCTTTTCATTGTTTCATCATACTGTCCTCAACACGTACTCATCAGACATTTTCATCTGTTTTCAGATGTTTCATAGGACATCAGTACGTATTTGTATTTCTGACAACTAGTCGTAGCTACATCAGCTGTTGTAACTACATCAATTGTTTTAACAAATAAAGTACTTGAGTACTGAGAAGTTAAGCTCTAGTAGTTTAAAGAAAACTTCCGGAGAGAAAATAACGTCAGTACTTATATATGACAATAATAAACTAATGATCATCAGTACTTGTGAGCTGAGATCACCAGTAGTTGTCATTTATTCTAGCTGCAGCATACCAAGCCTTAACACTAGGTTTTGGAAAGTTGTGCTATCCAAGGGCTTAGTGAAAATGTCTGCAAGCTCATCAGCACTAGGAACAAATTTTGGATCAATCAGACCTTTTTCAAAAAAATCTCTAATAAAATGGGGTCTGATTTCAATATGTTTAGTCCTAGAGTGCTGGACAGGATTCTTGACAATACAAAGAGCTGAAGAGCTGTCCATTAACAATGGGGTCTTAGTCTCTGTTATGCCATAATCCAATAATTGGTTTTGAAGCCAGAGTACCTGAGATGTACAGCTTGCAGTAGCAATGTACTCTGCTTTAGCAGTTGAGTAGCAACTGAGGTCTGCTTCTTACTCTGCCAAGAAATCAAGCAGTTGCCTAAGAATTGGCATCCTCCAGAAGTGGACTTTCTTGTCAACTTACCCCTGCATAGTCACTGTCAGAAAAAGCAACTATTTACCAGAATGTCTAGTAGAATACCATAAACCTAGAGATGGAGTGCCTTGCAAATATCTAAAGATCCTCTTGACTGCAATCAAATGAGACTCCTTAGGTGCAGCCTGAAATCTAGCACAAACACATGTAGCAAACATAATATCTGGTCTAGAAGCTGTTAAGTACATCAAGGACCCAATCATACATGTGTAAAGTGTTTCATCAACCACTTTACCTTTCTGATATGTATCCAGTTGTGTGGTGTTGCACATGGGAGTAGAACAGGGCTTACACTTTTGTAAATCAAACTTTTCCAAAGATCTTTTGTGTATTGGACTGATGAATGAAAATTCCATCAGCCTTTTGTTTGATTTGCAAACCCAGAAAGAACTGTAATCTCCCATGGCACTCATTTCAAACTTCTGTTTCATCAACTTTGTAAAGGCATCACACAACTGTGGATCAGAGGATGCAAAAATAATATCATCTACATAAATTTGAACAAGTAGATTATGCTGCCCAGCTTTCTTAATGAATAAAGTCTTATCTATGGAGCCTCTAGTGAAATTATTTTCCAGAAGAAAGTTTGATAATGTCTCATACCAGGCTCTAGGAGCTTGTTTCAACCCACAGAGAGCCTTATCAAGCTTATTGACAGGATCAACGATCACAAGTTTGATGTATTAGAGTTCAAGGCAGCGGAATAAGAATAGGAATTAGACAAAATTGTAGCAAGAAGTCGATGCTTGTATGCACTAAGAGCACATACGGTTATAGCGAGAGGATATATTTCTGATTCAAGGAATGTTTATAGATATGGAATGTTTCTAATCAAATCATTCATTCATTCCCGTCATTCACTCAATTATTACAATAGGTTGACACTCCTTATATAGAGTGCAATCGCTGCTGTTATCACGGGAAAGTGACAACTGGCAGATCTATAACAAATAACTAACTCTTAACAAACTACTGAAATGTTCACAACTACTGAGAACATATCAGAGTGTTAGTACAGAATATAAAACTAACTGCTTAGAAACTACTGAAACTACAACGACTGAAGAACAAGCTCTTCAGTCGTTTTACAAAACTACTGAAACATAAAACTACTGAAACTAGAAATAAAACTACTGATATCACAACTACTGAAGAAGTACTCTTCAGCAGTTGTGACAAACTACTGAAGAAGTACTCTTCAGCAGTTGTGACAAACTACTGAGGCTTCAGTACTTGATCTTCAGACTTTGACCTTCAGATGTTTCATTAGCTGATGACTTCAGTAGATATAATCAGCTGATGTCTTCAGTCTTTGTCTTCAGACTTTGAACATCAGTTGTTGATCTTCAGCACTTGTAAACTCTTCAGCTGTTGTACTTCAGTACTTTGGTCTTTTCAGCTTCAGCACTTGTGTTCTTCAGTTGTTGTACTTCAGCACTTTAGTTCTTCAGCTGTTGAAGTCTTCAGCACTTGATCTTCAGCTGTTGAAGTCTTCAGCACTTGTCAACTGCTGATGAGGCTTTCAGCAGTTGTTATGATACCATGTGGGACTAGAGGTTTTCTGATCTTGGCTCATTGGTTCTTTTGGTCTATAAGTCTTATCTATGGAGCCTCTAGTGAATTATTTTCCAGAAGAAATTTGATAATGTCTCATACCAGGCTCTAGGAGCTTGTTTTAACCCATAAAGACCTTATCAAGCTTATACACCCAATGAGGATGTTTATTGTCCTCAAAGCCTGGAGGTTGACATACATAAACCTCTTCTTTTTAATTTTCCATACAAAATGCACTTTTGACATCCATTTGAAAAACTTTAAGGTTTTGATAAGCAGCATAAGCTAAAAACAATCGAATTGCTTCCAGTCTGGCTACAGGGGCAAAAGTTTCATCATAATCAATACCTTCTTCTTGTGCAAACCCCTGAACAACCAGTCTGACCTTGTTCTTAACAATAAGCCCATTTTCATCAGTTTTGTTCCTAAACACCCATTTAGTGCCTATTGCAACTTACCTGGAGGTAGAGGAACTAGTTCCCACACTTGCTGTTTCTTGAACTGAAGAAGCTCAAGCTGCATGGCATCAACCCATCCATTGTCCTTTAAAGCAATATGATAATTCTTTGGCTCTTGCTGACTGATGAAGAGAGCATAGAAGCAAAATTTGACAATTGACTTCTTGTTGATACTCTAGCAGTGATATCACCAATGATTTGAGACATAGGGTGATTCTTCAGATCTTGATACACAATGAGATCTGTGCAAGTGTTTGTAGCAGGCTCAGCAGTAACAGATGGTGATGGTCAATCATTTCCTTGAAACCAATCAGTGGATGGTAATTCAAAGGAAGTTGAATTCGAAGAGATCTCATCAGCATTTGTTGTGGATGGTGCTACTGGAGCTACAGGAACATCAGGTCTAGCTGAATCAGGTAGCTGATCACTAAACCTGAAGAGGTGAGTACTGCAATCATCATCATCATCAGCAGTACCACCGGGTGGTGAACTGTTGACAGGAGCAACAACAGGAGTTTGATGAGGAACATATTGCAGTATGTCCAAATCAAATAACTCCACAGGGCTTTGTGGAATCTTGTCCTTTGGAGATTCATTGAACTTAACATGTAGAGTTTCTTCAACCATCTTTGTTCTGCAGTTGAAGACTCTGTATGCCTTACAAGTAGATGAATAACCAACAAAATACCCTGCATCCACCTTAGGATCAAATTTTGGAGTTGATCCTTTGTGTTGAGAATAAAACAGGGACACCCAAATGCTTTGAAAAATGAAATCAGAGGAGCCAAATGATGGAGAACTTCATATGGAGTCTTCATCAATCTCTAATTTACTAAAACTCTATTTTTCACATAGCAAGCTGTGTTGACAGCTTCAGCCCAAAAGGTCAGTGGCAAACCGAGTCAGCCAGCATGGACCTTGCAGCTTCAATGAGGGTCCTGTTCTTTCTCTCCACTACTCCATTTTGTTCTGGAGTCCTTGGAATGCTGAACTGCCTTGTGATTCCCTTTGAAAGATAGAAGTCATCAAGTGTATGATTTCTGAATTTAGTTCCATTGTCACTCCTAATAATACCTTGACTGGAAGGGAATACTGCTTCTCAATATACAACACAAAGTGAATAATCTTCTGAGCAGCCTCATCCTTTGAATGTAGGAAGAAAGTCCATACATCTGGAGTAATCATCACAATTACCAGACAGTATTTCTTCTTTGCCATGCTCATTACTCTCACAGGACCAAATAGATCCATATGCAGTAATTGCAAGCAGGCATGGACTTAGGCACTTCAATAGGAGGGAATGAGACTTTGTGCTGTTTTCCTTTTAAACAAGCAGTGCAGTTTCATCACAGTGGAACTCCTTTATTGGTAAGCCTCTAACTAAACTTTTGTGGGTAAGCTGATTCATGTTTTTGAGATTAACATGACCAAGCCTTCTGTGCCACAATTTAGATTCTTGAGAAGAGGCTTTGGAAAATAGCAAGGATTGCCTTTGAGATCTATTTCCTTGGAAAGATCTAAGGCATACACTCTTCCTGTCCTGTTGGCTCTCAGGAGAGTGTGATCATCCAACACCTTGTCAATCAAGTGCAAAACTTTGGATGATAGAATCCTACAGTTTTCACTGGTGAAAAGAGCAACATGGCCTTTATCACACATTTGACTGACACTCAAGAGATTGTACTTGAGATTTTCCACATGATTAACATCATCAAATTTGATTTCTCCATTAGAGACAACCCTTACCAATGATGTAACCCCTAGCATCATTGCCAAAAGAAACAAATCCCTTCTTTCCTTGAGAGTAGTCATGAAGAAGAGAGCTGTTCCCAGTCATGTGCATAGATCCCCCACTGTCTACATACCAGATGCTACTTTGGCATGTGAAGAACCCTGCAATAATAAACAATTAGTTAGTTTTAGAGACCCAAACCTTTTTGGTTTTGGGCCTGGTCTCATCAATAGATGGTAAACTAACAAGGTTTATCTGAAACACAGCCTGAGAGGAAGAAGATGGTGTAGAAGAGGAGTCCTTTGGCTTGGACCTCCTTTTCTGTGGTTTCAACATAGGAACATCTAGTTGGTTAACTCTACCCAACAGATGTTGAACCATCATAACCAGCTGTGTCTGATTTTGTGATAAAGCTTTCAGCTCATCAGACACATTGCCAATGGAGTTTGATAAGTTCCTATGTTGCACCTTCTTCTTCTGAGCACTCTCAGCTGTCACCTGTTTAACCCCTTCCTTTTTGGATTTCTTGAGGACTTAAGGGTTACAGGATTTGATGTTGCTGATACAAATGTGGTCTCAAACTCATTTTTCATTTTACCATTTTCTCATTAATTTCTTCTTTTTGTTTGAGTTTGGAACCTCTTTTGTACCAACAATCATCTGTAAGATGATTGAACAAACCACATACTTCACATGGTTTCTTCTTCATCTTAGGTTGATCATCAACTAAAGAGGGTGAAGCAACTGAAGACTTGTTCTTCAATGCTTTGGAAGCATTGTTTGCTTTCTTGACTGCCTCTTTAGTAGTCTTCAAACTCTTTCTACTACTGGCAGTTTTCTTCTCTTCAGTACTGACAGCAGTTGAAGTTTGAACTTCAGGTGTTAAATCCTGCTCTCTAGTCCTTTTAGGACCTTCAGAATTAACTCCTGAGTTGATCAACTCATTAATCATGTGAGTGTCAGCATTTGAACCATCAACATCAGCTGATAGGTTCAAAGAGGGCTTGATGCTGACTGCTACTTCTGATTGTGCTGTCATCAGAAAGTAGATCACATGATGTGATGGATTGGTTATCACTCTCACCATCAGATTCTTCCTCTGCTCTTGGGGTAAAATCTGTAGGTGGAGCAGTGTAATTGTAACCAATTCCAAACTTCATATTTGAAGCAGATTGCTTACTAAGAAGCATTTCAAAACCTTTGCATGATTGTACCCATCTATCACACTCTACCTGGTAACTGCAAGGGTTTCTTTGATCTTTGTACTTCTCTAAAAGTACCTCTTCTCTAGCCTTATCATCAATTATTTGGCAATTCAGTTTATAAATCTCATCATTTTTATCTTTAAGCACAAGACTCAAACTCAACTTTGTTTTTGGAAATTATTTGTTCTAGCTTAATGTTCTTATTAATTAGAGCTACATTTGCTTCTCTAATGGAAGCAAATGCTGCTATGCTGGTTCAGAACATAATTTGGCTTTTGCCTCAGAGGATACCTGTGATACCTGAGGTGTAGAGGCATTAGAAAATGAAGTATCAGCAGACTCCAAAGCCATAAGAGCTAGATTCCACAAAGGACTGTCACCACCATGTTGACCAGCACCTGAGAACAGTTGGTCATGACCAGACATGTCATCTGGTAAACTGCTCTGGTCAACAACTCCTGGGGTGAAGAAGCTGTTTGTTGAGGTTGAGTTTGTTGATGAGATTGGGATGGTTGAAGTTCTGGTAGTGCATGAGGTTGTGGTGCCATGGGAACTTGAACTTGATTTGACTGTGGCATGTAATAACAAGGGTACGAATATGGCATTTGACCCTGAGGAACAAAATATGCTAGAGATTGTTGTTGAGGATGATGACTAGAAGTGACAGGATGTTGCCCTCTGTGTTGTTGACTATTGCCAGGAAAAGTCACAAAGGGTGCAGTGGAATTAGATCCAGTTGATCTACACTCTCTTGCAAAGTGTCCAAGCCTTTGGCATTTGTGACACCTCAACTTGCTCTTGTCAAAACCAACTTTGGTTTTGCCAGAGAGTCCTGGGAATTTTCTTCCAGTTCTTTTATAAACTTCTGATATCTGATATTTATCAGGGCCATTTGGCTCAAATATCCATCTCTTCTAAGTCGTCATCAGCAATCCCCTTGAGATCATCCATAATGAAGCATAAATTGTCATTATTACACCCAGTAAACTGACCATCAACACTCACAAATGCAGAATCAGATCAGAAGTGCTTGAAGAGAAATTAATATGCTCATCATACTGGCATTCAGATGAAGCATATTCTGACTCATGACCAACCAAGGCAGTGTTGCCTGGTACAAAGTCTTCAGTGAGCTTTCCAGATGAAGACAGCTTTCTCTTCTGTTCTATCTCTCTCTCAAACATGAGCAGTTTCCCATGGAGTTGGGTGAGAGATAGTTTGTCCAAACTTGCACTGGAGCGTAGGACAATAGTATATGTGTCCCATCTCTTAGGCAGTGATCTGAGAAATCTGTTATTCATCTAAATATTTGTGTACTCAAGTTTGACCATTTTTAGTTCAAAGATCAAACAAGAGAACCGCTCATATTGTTGAGTCAGTGTCTCACCCTTTCTATGAGAGAATGTCTCATATTGTTGGGCAAGAATTTCCCTATTATTTGCCAAGACCTCATCTGTTCCTCCAAATTGTTCTTTCAAGGCATTCCACAGGTCATGGGCAGTTTCATGATGCATTAGCCTAGAGTATATTTCATTTGGCAATGCCATGGCCAGAATTCCATGGGCTTTTGCATCAATTTCAAGCAACTTCTTATCCTCATCTGAGTATTGCTCCCTCCTCTTCGGAACTATTTGATTGGTTTCCGGGTTATTCACCATAGGCTTGTGTGGACCATGTACCACTGACGTCCAACAACCTGCGCTGTTAACAGACAGGTGATGGAGCATTCGTCGTTGCCATATGTTATACTCATTCCTAACCAGCATTGGTGGCTTGGTTGAGGAACCAGTATTGTGAGGATCATTGGAGGGAGTGGTCATTTTCAGTTCAAAACAATTTAATTCAAGCTTTTAAAAGTTTTACACAACCCCAACAAACTCAATGAAAACCAAGAAAAGATCTCAGGATGAATGACCAGAAATACAGAAAATTCAATCTCTATAACCGTTTCTTCTGCAAAAACAAAAGCTAATTCAATCAAACATAGATCTTGAATAGCAGTTTCAATGATCAATTATTAGATCGATCAATGATTAACCTACTCTGATACCATTTGACAGGATCAGCGATCACAAGTTTGATGTATTAGAGTTCAAGGTAGCGGAATAAGAATAGGAATTAGACAAATTGTAGCAAGAAGTCGATGCTTGTATGCATTAAGAGCACATACGTTTATAGCGAGAGAATATATTTCTGATTCAAGAATGTTTATAGATATGGAATGTTTCTAATCAAATCATTCATTCATTCCCGTCATTCACTCAATTATTACAATAGTTGACACTCCTTATATAGAGTGCAATCGCTGCTGTTATCACGGGAAAGTGACAACTGGCAGATCTAATACAAAAATAACTAACTCTTAACAAACTACTGAAATGTTCACAACTACTGAGAACATATCAGAGTGTTAAGTACAGAATATAAAACTACTGATTAGAAACTACTGAAACTACAACGACTGAAGAACAAGCTCTTCAGTCATTTTACAAAACTACTGAAACATAAAACTACTAATACTAGAAATATAAAACTACTGATATCACACACTACTGAAGAAGTACTCTTCAGCAGTTGTGACAAACTACTGAGGCTTCAGTACTTGATCTTCAGACTTTAACCTTCAGATGTTTCATCAGCTGATGACTTCAGTAGATATATCAGCTGATGTCTTCAGTCTTTGTCTTCAGACTTTGTACATCAGTTGTTGATCTTCAGCACTTGTAAACTCTTCAGCTGTTGTACTTCAGTACTTGATCTTTCAGCTTCAGCACTTGTGTTCTTCAGCTGTTGTACTTCAGCACTTTAGTTCTTCAGCTGTTGAAGTCTTCAGCACTTGATCTTCAGCTGTTGAAGTCTTCAGCACTTGTCAAACTGCTGATGAGGCTTTCAGCAGTTGTTGTGATACCATGTGGGACTTAGAGGTTTTCTGATCTTGGCTCATTGGTTCTTTTGGTCCAACACCTTATACACCCAATTAGGATGTTTATTGTCCTCAAAACTTGGTGGTTGACATACATAAACCTCTTCTTTAATTTTCCCATACAAAATCACTTTTTGACATCCATTTGAAAAACTTTAAGGTTGTGATAAGCAGCATAAGCTAAAAACAATCAAATTGCTTCCAGTCTGGCTACAGGGGCAAGGTTTCATTATAATCAATGCCTTCCTCTTGTAAAACCCCTGTATAACCAGTCTGGCCTTTTTCTTAACAATAAGCCCATTTTCATTAGTTTTGTTCCTAAACACCCATTAGTGCCTATTGCACACTTACCTGGAGGTCAGGAACCAGTTCCCACACTTGCTGTTTCTTGAATTGAAGAACTCAAGCTGCATGGCTTCACCCATCATTGTCCCTTAAAGCAATGTGATAGTTCTTTGGCTCTTGCTGACTAATGAAGAGAGCAGAGAAGCAAAAATTAGACAATTGACTTCTTGTTGAAACGCCAGCATTGATATCACCAATGTTTGAGACATAGGGTGATTCTTCAGATCTTGGTACACAATAAGATCTGTGCAAGTGTTCGTAGCAGGCTCAGCAGCAATAGATGGTGATGGTGAAGCATTTCCTTGAAATGCATCAGTAGATGGTAATTCAAAGGAAGTTGAAGTTGTAGAAATCTCATCAGCATTTGTTGTGGATTGTGCTACTTAAGCTATAGGAAAATCCTCTAGCTGAATCAGGCAGTTGATCACTAAACTTGAAAAGGTGATTACTGATATCATCTCATCATCATGTAACACAGATGGATGACTAGCTACAGAAGATGATGGATTCATATGATCTGCAACAGCAGGTGGTTGATAAGGAACATATTGCAGAATGTCCAGATCAAACAACTCCACAGGGTTTTGTGGAATTGTATCCTTAGGGTATTCATTGAACTTCACATGCAAGGTTTCTTCAACTATCTTTGTCCGACATTGAATACTCTATAAGCCTTGCAAGTGGATGAATACCCAACAAAATACCCTGCATCCACCTTAGAATCAAACTTTTGGAGTTGACCTTTGTGTTGAGAATGTAACAGGGACACCCAAATGCTCTAAAGAATGAAATCAAAGGGGCTAATGATGTAAAACTTCATAAGGAGTTTTCATCAACCTTTGATTTACTAAGGCTCTATTCTGTACATAGCAGGCTGTATTGACAGCTTCAGCCCAAAAGGTCAGTGGCAGACCAGAATCAGCCAACATGGACCTTGCAGCTTCAATAACGGTCCTGTTCTTTCTCTCCACTACTCCATTTTGCTCTGGAGTCCTTGGATGCTATACTGCCTCTTGATTCCCTTGACAAGTAAAACTCATCAAGAGTGTGGTTTCTGAATTCAATACCATTGTCACTCCTCACACACTTACTGGTAGGGAATACTGCTTCTCAACGTGTAACATAAAGTTCATAATGGACTGAGCAGCCTCATCCTTTGAATACAAGAAGAAGGTCCATACATATCTAGAGTAATCATCCACAATTACCAGACAGTATTTCTTCTTTGCCATACTCATGTGCAGTAGTTGTAAGCAGGCATTAGACTTGGACTCTTCTATGGTTGGGAATGAAACTTTATGTGTTTTTCCCTTTTTAAGCATGCAGTGCAGATTTCATCATAATTGAACTCCTTTATTGGAAGACCTCTCACTAAACTCTTGTGATCAGCTGATTCATGTTTTTGAGATTAACATGACCCAGCCTTCTATGCCACAGTTTAGATTCTTAGAGAGAGGCCTTGGAGAACAAGCATGGATGGCCTCTTAACTCAATTTTCTTTGACAGATCCAAGGCATTACTCTTCCTATCCTGTTAGCCTTCAGGAGAGTATTATCATCCAGTACTTTGTCGATCAGGCTCGAACCTTGGAAGACAGAATCCTACAGTTCTTGGCTTGTGAAAAGAGCACATGTCCTTTGTCACACATCTGACTGACACTCAACAGATTGTATTTGAGATTCTCCACATGGTTGACATCATCAAATCTAATATCTCCATTAGACACAATCCCTTTCCAATGATGTAACCTTTAGCATCATTTCCAAATGAGACCAAATCCCTTCTTTCCCTGAGAGTAATCATGAAGAAGAGAGCTGCTCCCAGTCATGTGCATGGATCCTACACTGTCCACATACCAGATGCTTCTTTGGCATGCTGAGGGTAAAGGGCATGTTGCACTTTTCACAAGCCAGAACTGCAGGATTCTGTCTTCCCAGTTCTGAGGCTGATTGACAAGTTATTGGATGAACATACTCTCCTGAAGGCCAACAGGATTGGAAGAGTATATGCCCTGGATTTGTCAAAGAACATTGATTTGAAGGGTCATCCTTGCCTGTTCTCCAAAGCCTCTCCTCAGGAATCTAAACTGTGGCATAGAAGGCTGGGTCATGTAAATCTCAAGAACATAAATCAGCTGATCCACAATATTTAATGAGAGGTCTACCAATAAAGGAGTTCCACTGTGATGAAACCTGCACTGCTTGATTAAAAGGAAAATAGCACAAAGTCTCATTCCCTCCTATTGAAGAACCTAAGTCCACTGCCTGCTTGCAGTTACTGCACATGGATCTATTTGGTCCTGTGAGAGTGATGAGCATGGCAAAGAAGAAATACTGTCTGGTAATTGTGGATGATTACTCCAGATTTGTATGGACTTTCTTCTTGCATTCAAAGGATGAGGTTACTCAGACGATTATAAACTTTGTGTTGTATGTTGAGAAGCAGTATTCCCTATCAGTTAAGTGTATAAGGAGTGATAATGGAATAGAATTCAGAAACCATACACTTGATGATTTTTATCTCTCAAAGGGAATCAAGAGGTTGTTTAGCATCCCAAGGAATCCAGAACAAAATGGAGTAGTGGAGAGAAAGAACAGGACCCTAATTGAAGCTGCAAGGTCCATGTTGGCTGACTCTGGTTTGCCATTGACCTTTTGGGCTGAAGCTATCAACACAGCTTGCTATGTGCAGAATAGAGTTTTAGTAAATTAGAGGTTGATGAAGACTCCATATGAAGTTCTACATCATTTTGCTCCTCTAATTTCATTCTTCAAAGCCTTTGGGTGTCCTTGTTTCATTCTCAACAACAAAGGATCAACTCCACAAATTTGATCCTAAGGTGGATGCAGGGTATTTTGTAGGATATTCAGCCACATGCAAGGCTTACAGAGTCTTCAACTGCAGAACAAAGATAGTTGAAGAAACCTTGCATGTGAAGTTTAATGAATCTCCTAAGGATAAAATTCCA
Source organism: Flaveria trinervia (assembly GCA_025506515.1). Lineage (NCBI taxonomy): Eukaryota > Viridiplantae > Streptophyta > Magnoliopsida > Asterales > Asteraceae > Flaveria > Flaveria trinervia. Next base: position 18,289 of record JACCIX010000696.1, on the reverse strand, counting down.
CAAAACCCTGTGGAGTTGTTTGATCTGGATATACTGCAATATTTTCCTTATCAACCTCCAGCTGTTGCAGATCATGTGAATAAATCATCTTCTACAGCAAGTCTTCCACCTGGTGGTACTGAAGATGATGATGATATCAGTACTCACCTTTTCAAGTGTAGTGATCAACTGCCTGAGTCCACTAAACTTTATGTTCCTGTAGCTTCAGCAGCTCCATCCACAACAAATGCTGATGAGATTTCTGACTCCTCTACATCATTTGAATTGCCATCTCATACTGGGTTTCAAGAGTTTGGATCAACATCTGTTGCTGCTGAACCTGCTACAAACACTTACACTGATCTTATAGTGTACCAAGAGCTGAAGAATCACCCCATGTCTCAAATCATTGGTTATATCAATGCTAGTGTCTCAACCAGAAGTCAATTGTCCAACTTCTACTTCTATGCTCTCTTCATCAGTCAGATAGAGCCAAAGAACTCTCACGTTGCTTTAAGAGACAATGGATGGGTTGAAGCGATGCAGCTTGAGCTACTTCAGTTCAAAAAGCAGCAAGTGTGGGAACTGGTCTACCCCCAGGTAAGTGTGCAATAGGCACTAAGTGGGTGTTTAGGAATAAAACTAATGTAAATGGGCTTATTGTCAAGAACAAGGCTAGATTGGTTGTACAGGGGTTTTCACAGAAGAAGGTATTGATTATGATGAAACCTTAGCCCCTGTAGCCAGCCTGTAGACAATTAGATTGTTCTTAGCCTATGCTGCATTCCACAATCTTAAACTTTTTCAAATGGATGTCAAAAGTGCTTTTTTATATGGAAAAATAAAAGAAGAGGTTTATGTGTGTCAACCACTAGGTTTTGAGGACAATAAACATCTTGATTGGGTGTATAAACTTGATAACGCTCTTTATGGGTTGAAGCAAGCTCCTAGAGCCTGGTATGAAACACTTTCAAATTTTCTTCTTCAAAATAATTTCACTAGAGGCTCCATAGATAAAACTTTGTTTAATAAGAAAGTGGATCAGCATAAGCTACTTGTTCAAATTTATGTTGATGATATAACTTTTGCATCCTCTGATCCCTAATTGTGTGATGATTTTACAAGTTTAATGAAACAAAAGTTTGAAATGAGTGCAATGGGAGAATTACAGTTCTTTCTAGGCTTGCAAATCAAACAAAAGGCTGATGGAACCTTCATTCATCAGTCAAAATATACAAAAAATCTTTTGAATAAGTTTGATTTACAAAACTGTAAGCCCTGTTCTACTCCCATGTGCAACACCACACAACTAGATGTAGATCAGAAAGGTAAAGCTATTGATGAAACACTTTATAGATGTATGATTGGGTCCTTGATGTACTTAACAGCTTCTAGACCAGATATTATGTTTGCAACTTGTGTTTGTGCTAGATTTCAGGCTGCTCCTAAAGAGTCTCATTTGATTGCAGTCAAGAGGATCTTTAGATATCTGCAAGGTACACAATCTCTAGGTCTTTGGTATTCTACTGGACACTCTTGCAAATTAGTTGTTTTTTCTGATAGTGACTATACAGGGTGTAAGTTAACCAGAAAGTCAACTTCTGGTGGATGTCAATTCCTAGGCAACTGTTTGATTTCTTGGCAGAGTGAGAAACAAACATCTGTTGCTACATCCACTATTGAAGCAGAGTACATTGCTGCTGCAAGTTGTACATCTCAGGTACTCTGGCTTCAGAACCAATTATTGGATTATGGCATTACAGAGACTAAGACTCCATTGTTAATGGATAGTGCTTCAGCTTTGTGTATTGTCAAGAATCCAGTCCAGCATTCTAGGACCAAACATATAGAGATCAGACACCATTTTATTAGGGATTGTTTTCAAAAAGGTCTGATTGATCCAAAGTTTGTGCCAAGTGCTGATGAGCTTGTAGACATATTTACTAAGCCTTTGGACAGTTCAACTTTCCAAAACCTTGTGTTAAGGCTTGGTATGCTGCAGCTAGAATAAGTGACAACTACTGATGATCTCAGTAAACAAGTACTGATGACCATTAGTAAACATGTCACAAATAAGTACTGATAAGTTTTATTCTCAGTTGGTTTCATACCTATGGAAGACTAAATTACTTAAAAAGTACTGTACTTTCTGTTAAAAGAAACTGATGCAGTTACAACTACTGATGTAGTTATAACTACTAATGTCAGTAAAAATAGATAAGTACTGATGTCCTATGAAACAACTGAAAAAACTAAAAGTCTGATGAGTAAGTGTTGAGGACAGTATGAAACAGCTAAAAAGCTAAGAATTGACGAAAACTACTGATGAGAATTTTCTCTTCAATCGTTTCCACAAACTGCTGTTTCACCTTAAACAACTGATGACAAAACCATGTCTTTAGTAGTTTCATAACTACTGATGACTAACACCAAGTCCTCAGTTGTTTCCTACACCTGAAGCCAAAACCAAGGTTTTCCGTAGTTTCATAACTACTGATGACCAAAACCAAGTCTTTAGTTGTTTCAAATGTCTGATAGTTAAAACCAAGTCTTCAGTTGTTTTCATACAACCGATGACAACACCAACACTTTCAGTCGTTTTCTTTTCAGCCATTTCTTAACCTATAAATACCTGCACTTATAGCCGAACGTTTCATTAGCCGTTTTCTATCCTTTTCTCTCTTAACAATGGCTACCATGAAACTCAAACCCAGACACAACTGTGTTGCCTACCTCTCGAAATCGGCCTTTTGGAACAAATTTGATAATGCCATCGGTCTTATGGTGGATTCCCAATATAGAACCGCCTTTCTTTTGAATCCTACCATATACCCCGATTCCTTAAACCAATTCTGGACCAACGTCTCTGTAAAAACTGGTGAAAATGATAGCCAAATCACTCTCCAGACGTTGGTCAACCAGAAACAGGTGGCAATCACCCCTGACATCATTCGCAAAACCCTAAATTTGCATGATGCCACCTGTATTATAGAATACCCGAAAGGCACCATTGCTATGTCTTTCATCAACAACGGGTATGAAGGAGACTTAAGTGCTACAACCATTCTCAAAAAGCACTTCCATGATGCTAAAAGAATTATCTTCCACATGGTGAATGTCTGCCTTACTTCAAAGACATCTTCATGGGATCAGATGTCCTCACGATGGCAACAGGTATTGTACTCTATCTTTGAATGACAAACTCTAAATTTTTCTGAGATAGTGTTTATGGAACTTAAGGATCTGGCTCAGAAACCTGTGACAAATAGATGGCTACTATATCCCAGGTTTCTGATGGCCATAATTTTAAATCAAGTAAAATCTGAAGGCCTTGTTGGTCTTCGAGTCCCTGCTCCAGCTGTCTTAGCTGAGGTATACTCCAGGCATAACTCTGACCCTACTCTCAAAGGGGTTGCTCGGCTGCTCAAACCCAAGCAGAGGGAACCCACAGTCTCCACCTCCAGATCCAAAGTCCCCCCCCAACCCAAACCCCAAAAGCCCAAAAAGGCTACTCAGGAGATGAGTCCCCTGAGGATGCCCATGTACCACCAATACAGGAAACACATACTGGTTCTAACCCTCCAGTCATGTCAGAGACTCAACCAGCTGAAACCGCACAGGTATCCTCTCCACAGGATCCTGTTGCAACCAAATTTGGGGACCACATTACTGGAACCTATCTCAGTTGAGAAGGTTACCATTGAAGAGCATCTCTCACCCCGGGTGCAATCTGCTTCTGACCAATCTCCAATTGCAACTACCCTTTAAAGCCCAACCCTTATAGTTGCTATAGTGCTGAGTCAGCTGCATTCATCACCCCCTCCCCAGAAACCAATTAACACTGGGAATACCTCAACGATTGAGGGGGAGGACCAAAATGCTGCTGATAACCCACAGCACAGGGGTTATAATGTTCAATCTCCAAGTGTAGAATAGGAGGTTAGAACATCTGGTCAGGCTGCCACTTCTACTAATTCAGCAAATGAAGAGGATGAAGTTGGTAACATATATAAGACCTTACCAGAGGAAACTACCAATGAAGGACAAAGTCCAGAGGCAGGAAGTCCCCAGAACCAAGAACAAGGGGCACATGCATATACTGATCTACACTCAGGGCATGTACATCCTCATTTAATTAGGAGGTCAGATGATTCAGCAAAGACTGATAATGACCTGGGCTTTTTCTTTAATGTCTTAGCCCATAACACAATCCTAGAGACTGAGGTGAGCAGACTCAAAGAACTGCTAGCCAAAATGTCTCAGGATAAAAGTCCATCTACCCCAATAAACCCACAGATGGCACCTTCATTTGAAGGATCACCAAACACACAGCCAATACACTTAACTAAGCCACCAGCCACTACTTTTGGCACCACCTTTCAGGGACAGAACCCCTCTGAGCAGATGGTTGCAACCTTTCAAAGCTCCTTACCTCTCATCACTCCCATCATCACTGAGATAGTATATAAAGCCATTGATGAGAGGATCTCCTCAAATCTCCAAACACTCCTTGATGATGTTGTTCACAAGTCACTTTCTGCCTTTCAAGCCCCTGATCCCAATGCACCCAAAAAGGGGGAGACTACTAACTCTAAGGTAGTGAAAGAAAGGAAAAGGAAGAGAGTAGAAGATGAGAAAGAACCAAAAAAAGAAAAGGAGTTGGAGAAAGAACAAGAACTGATCTCAGAGAACAGCTGATCACAGTGCAAGAGCTGAGCACAGACAAAGAGCAGAAAGATCAGCTGATCACTTACAAACGGAAGAGAAGTGTTGAGTCAAAGTCTGATGGAGAAAAGTCCTTAGAAGATCTATTCAAAGAAGCTGATGAAGCTCACAGCAGATCTATGGACAAAAAAATAGATCAGCTCTTCAGATAGGGTCATGACACAGCCACCTTAGATGTTGAGATCAGAAGGCTGGAGATAAATGAAATTCAAGTAAAATGGGATAGTTACAGTGTGATGGATAGGGAAAGGTTGGAGATTATGATGAGGTTTATTGCCAAATATCTAGGAAGATCATTGATAGAGATGAAGTCTTGGTCCAGAGACAGTATCTTAGAGATAACCAAGAAAATCTATTCTGCTGGAAGCTACAACAAAGGGTTGATCATCGAAGCACTGGATGAAGTTGGTGCTGGGAAGAGAACTGAGATGGCAAAGCTCTCAAAAGCCAAACTCACCACTAAATTGCTAGATCAGCCTTCTCATACTCCCACTCAAAAACAACCCTCAAAGCAATCATCTCTAAAATCTACCAATTCTATCCCTAAACCAAAACCACCCACAACTCAACCCACAAAACCAATTCCATTACCCCAAAAACCATCTCAAACCACACCCAGTGATATACCCAGAAGGAGGAGAAGGGTGTTGAGGGTAGAAGAAGAAGAAGAAGAGGATGAGAGTGAAGACAGTCTGCCAATCTTTGCTGTTCTCAAACTTAAAACACCTGAGCCCAGAAGTCAATAGATGATCACACCTGACTTGCAAATGCAAATAGTGAAAGTGAAGATTGAAGAAGTAGAACAGCAGAAGCAGCATGATGAGCAATTTCTCAAAATGGTTGACAAGGACTTCCCTCAGTCCTCATCCATTCAAGCAATAAAGAAACAAGCTCTGAGGCTATACACTCTTAGGCATACATTCCAACATCAAAGAGAAAGAGTGAGGATTTGGCCAGACCCCAGGGTAAGTTCCAGAATACACAAGAAGAACATACCAAGTAGATATCATGGCCAAGTGAAAAAGACTTTGAATGCTGCAATTATGTTGGCTATGGTAGTCTCACCCTGGGAGATTATAGAAGAATTCAAGAAAGCACACAACTCAAAGACAACCCCTTAATCTCTACCTGAGAACAAAATGATCAAGAACGGGTTGTTATACAAGAGAATGAAGATCTTCAAAAGAGTGAACTCCAGTTGTTGCTAGAAGGCTCTCATCCAGATGAATTCACATACAGAGAGATCACAACTGTTGAGTTGAAGAATGGGAAGACAGTAAGGTATCTGTCTGAATATTATGGCCCTGAGTTCTTCTTTGAGGGAGAAGCAGAAGAACTCACCAAGGAGGAACAAGTTGTTCTCCTTGAGGCCTATGCAAGAGAGTCTTACAGACTCATCAATGAGAATTAGGTTTCATGGTTGGGACAAGACTCTGTGTCCAGTTCCCCAAGACAGAGTTCCCTTCCACACTTAGCCAATCAAAAGATCAGAAACCTTTTCCCGGCCTGTGCTTACATGATTACCTCTGAAGCTGATCAAGAGGGTGTTTCTGCCAAAGAATAAGTGGGATCATTATAAACTTAAGGTTTTGGCTGCATTGGTTCAGGGGAAGTTTGTTGGACCAAAAGAACCAATGAGCCTGATCAGAAAAACCTCCAAGTCCCACAGACATTACAACTACTGAAGAAGATCACAACAGCTAAAGACATCAGCTGATTACAAGGTCTGAAGACAAAGTCTGAAGACAAGATCTGATGATTTCTACTTAAGACAAAGTCTAAAAGTAAGTACTAAAGATAAAGTCTGAAGCTATCAGCTGAAGACAACATCTGAAATAAAAGTCTAAAGAACAAAGACTAAAGACAAAGACTGAAGACCAGAGTGATCAGTAGTTGTCACAACAGCTGAAGTATTAACTTCAGTAGTTGTGATGGTTTTCCTTTTCAGTACTTGTAATTTACCTGTCAGTAGTTTATAGTTTCAGTAGTTTTAGTTCAGTAGTTTATAGTTTCAGTAGTTTTAGTTCAATAGTTTTATGTTCTTGTACTTAGCACTCTCTGAGATGTGATCAGGTGTTGAGAACATTCTCAGTAGTTTGCATAGTTTTAGTTGTTTGTATAATTCTGTTAGATGTCACTATCAAGTGACATGAGCAGACATCACATTCCTTATATAAAGAATGTTGACCTAATTGTAATGTGTGACTTTCACCACCACGAAAGCATTTGAATGAAATATTCCTTTTGCAGAATTCTCTCTCTCTCTATAACCGTGTACTATTCCATTGATATCAATTGAGTTCTTGCTAATTGTCTAATTCTTGTTCGAATCGCTGTTCAATCTACTCTAATTAATCAACTTATATCACTGATCCTAACACGTTGTATGCAAAGTCTCAAATGTGACTTTTGGATCTGAGAAGTGCAATTCAGGTCTTGACAGGATCAGCGATCACAAGTTTGATGTATTAGAGTTCAAAGCAGCGGAATACGAACAGAATTAGACAAATTGTAGCAAGCAATCGATCTTGTATGCATTAAGAGCACATACGGTTATAGGAGAGAATATATTTCTGATTTCAAGGAATGTTTATAGATAGAATATTTCTAATCAAATCATTCAAACATTCATTCATTTCATTATTACAATAGGTTGTCACTCCTTATATAGAGTGCAACAATCACTGCTGTTATCACGGAAAGTGACAACTGGCAGATCTAATACAAAATAACTAACTCTTAACAAACTACTGAAATGTTCACAACTACTGAGAACATACAGAGTGTTAAGTACAGAATATAAACTACTGTTAAACTACTGAAACTACGACTGAAGAACAAGCTCTTCAGTCGTTTTACAAAACTACTGAAACATAAACTACTGAAACTAGAAATATAAAACTACTGATATCACAACTACTGAAGAAGTACTCTTCAGCAGTTGTGACAAACTACTGAGGCTTCAGTACTTGATCTTCACTTTGACCTTCAGGTGTTTCATCAGCTGATGACTTCAGTAGATATCATCAGCTGATGTCTTCAGTCTTTGTCTTCAGACTTTGTACATCAGTTGTTGATCTTCAGCACTTGTAAACTCTTCAGCTGTTGTACTTCAGTACTTTGGTCTTTCAGCTTCAGCACTTGTGTTCTTCAGCTGTTGTACTTCAGCACTTTAGTTCTTCAGCTGTTGAAGTCTTCAGCACTTGATCTTCAGCTGTTGAAGTCTTCAGCACTTGTCAAACTGCTGATGAGGCTTTCAGCAGTTGTTGTGATACCATGTGGGACTTAGAGGTTTTCTGATCTTGGCTCATTGGTTCTTTTGGTCCAACAAACTCCCCCTGAACCAATGCAGCCAAAACCTCTAAATTATTTATTATCCCACTTATTGTTGGCAAAATGTTGGTCTTTTTCCTTCTTGATCAGTAGAGAGATGACCCATGTAAGCTCCGGCCTGGGAAGAAATCTCAGATATTTGTTTGGCAGAGTATGAATGGGAACTCTGTTTTGGGGAACTGGACACAGAGTTGTTATCCCATTCATGAGATTTACTTCCCCATAATGAGTCTGTATGACTCTCGAACATAGGCCTCAAGGAGAACAACTTGTTCCTCCTGAGAGAGTTCTTCTACCCCCTTCGAAGAAGAACTCTGGACCATAGTACTCTGATAAGTACTTCATGGTCCTGCCATTTTTCAGCTCCACCGTAGTTACCTCCCTATATACAAATTCATCAGGATGGTTGCCTTCAAGGAGTAACTGGAGCTCATTCTTCTGGATGTCTTCAAGCTTTTTATATAACAACCCCTTCTTAATCATCTTGTTTTCTAGTAAAGCTTGAGGGTCTTCTTTGCTTGGTGAGCTTTCTTGAATTCATCAATGATTTCCCAAGGTGAGACTACATGGCCAACATGATGGTAGACTCTATTGTTTTTCGTACCTGGCCATTGTATCTGTGTGGAATAGTTCTTTTATGGATTCTAGAACTCACCCTGGGGTCTGGCCATACTCTCACTCTCTCCTTCTGATACTGAAAAGTGTGCCTGAGAGTGTACAGCCTTTGAGCATGCCCTTTCATGGCTTGAATAGATGATGACTGAGGAAATTCCTTGTCAACCATCTTCAACAGTTGCTCATCGTGCTGTTTCTGCTGTTCTTCTTCTTCTATCTTGACTCTGACCATTTCCCTTTGAGAGTCAGGTGTGATCATGGGTTGACTTCGGGGTTTTGGTAGCTTTAGAACAGCAGAGAGTGGCAGACTATCATCTTCATCCTCCTCTTCTTCTTCTTCTTCCATCCTCAGCACCCTTCTCCTCCTTCTGGGTGCATCACTGGATGATGGTTGGTTGGTGAAGGAATTGGTTTTGGAGAATGAAGATGTTTGGATTTTGGCTTAGAGATTGGTTGGAGATTTGAGGGATAGGCTCTGTTTGAGTGGGTGGAAGGGAAGGTTGATCCAGCATCTTTGTAGTTAGTTTCGCCTTTGTGAGTTTAGCCATCTCTAACCTTTTACCAGCCCCAGCCTCATCAAGGGCTTCCACAATAATCCCTTTGTTGAATTGCTCAGACAGACAGATTCTGGTGGCTATAGCCAGAATACTGTCCCTGGTCCATGCGCGAATCTCCATTAATGATCTTCCTAAGTATTTTGCAATAAAGCGGATCATTATTTCCAATCTCTCTTTTTCCAGAGCATCATACCCTGCCCATCGGTTTGTATCTCTTGCACTTCCAACCTTCTGATCTCACTATCCAGTGTGGCTGTGTCAAACCCCTGCCTGAAGAGTTGTTCAATTATTTTATCCATGGATCGGCTGTGTGTAGTGTCAGCTTCTTTTACCAGCTCCTCCAAGGATTTGTCTTCAGCAGTATGATCATCAGCACTTTTCTTTCGCTTGTAAGTGAGCAGAGGTTGCTTTTCTTTCTCCTCCTCTTGGGCTTGCTTCTCTTCCTTCTTTTCCTCTGTTCTTTTCCTCTTCTTTTCTTTCACTGCAGTACTCTCCCCCTTTTTGGATGCATTGGAGGAAGGGGTTTGTACCGCAGAAAGAGTCTTTTGTACAGCAGCATCAATCAAGGGCTGTAAAGTGGAGGAAAGCCTCTCATCATGGCTTTAGTCACAATATCAGTGATTATGGTGTGATGAGAGGGAGGGAATTTTGAAGTACAGCACCTATTTGCTCAGGAGGGTTCTGTTCCTGAGAAATAGGGCCTGAAGCAGAGGCAGGTGGTTGAGTTTGGAGTGGCTCAGTGTTTGGGGAACCTTCAAGTGAAGGTGCCATCTGTGGTGGGTAGAGGCAGATGGTCTTTCTCCTTGTGAGAGTTGATCAAGTAGGTTTTGCAGCCTACTGACTTTCTCTTCAAGGATTGTGTTCTGGGCAAGAACATCGTAGAAAAAGCCCAGGTCATCATCAGCCGAAGCTGAATCATCTGACCTCCTGCTTAGAGCAGGATTTACATGCACTGGGTGTAGACCAGTTGATGCATGTGCCCCTTGTGCTTGGTACTGGGGACTTCCAGCCTCAGGACAGTGTCCATCATCAGCTGTTGCCTCTAGTGAGGTCTTAGCAATGTTACCAGCCTCATTCTGATCATGTGCTGAGTCAGAGGAGGTGGCAGCCTCACTAGATATTCTAAGCTCCTTGTCTACACCAGGAGATAGAAGTGGTAAACCCCTGTGCTGTGGGTTCTCAAGTGCACTGTGTTCCTCCCCCTCAATTGTAGAGGTTGTCCCAGTAGTAAGTGGTTTCTGGGGAGGGGGTGAGGAGTGCAGTTGAGTCAGCACTTGTGCAACTATTAAAGTTGGGCTGTGAGGGGCGGTTGTTTGGGTGAAGGGATAGAAGCAGTGTGCACCTGGGGAGGTTGGTGCTCTTCAATGGCAATCCCCCCAAGTGAGGAAGATCCAGATATGTAGGTACCCCTTGTGTGGTTGCTGCAGGCTCCTGTTGAGAGGAAGCCTGAGCGGCTATGGCTGGAAGAGTCATTGTATCCACTAGGGGGTTTGGACTAGTGGATATATCCTGCGTTTGTGTTGCAGGGGCATCCTCAGGGGACTCAATTCCCTGAGTAGCCGTTTTGGGTTTTTTTTTGGTGGGTTTGGTGGGGACTTTTGATTTGGAGGTGGTGGCTGTGGGTTCCAGCTGCGTGGGTTTTCGCAGCTTGGCAGCCATTTTTAGTGTCTGGTCAGAGTTGTGCCGGGAGTATACTTCCGGCAGAACAGCCGTAGCAGGGACTCCCAAGCCAACAAGTCCCTCAGCATTAAGCTGGTTTGTAATGATGGCCATTATGAACCGTGGATATAGTATCCAACGGTTGGCAGTTAGTTTTTGAGCCATATCCTTGAGCTCTGAAAATATTATTTCTGAAAAGTTTAGCGGTTGTTGCTCAAGAATAGAATACATTACCTGCTGCCATTTGTCGACATTTGATCCCAAGACGACGTCTTAGGGGCCAAACATACATTCACCATGTGAAAGATTAGGCGCTCAGCGTCATTAAAGTGTTTCTTCAAGATAGTGGAGGCACTGAGATCGCCTTGATATCCATGTTGGGCAAAGGATAGATCTGTGGTGCCCTCGGATATCCAGCAGGAGAACTAGCATCATTCAGATGAAGAATTTTGCGGATTATTGCAGGAGTGATGACTATTTCTTTGTTGTTTACGACCGACTGGAGAGATGGTGTGTTGTTCTCCCCAGTGGTAATAGTAACGTTCATCCAAAATTGTTGAAGGGATTCGGCATGTAGTATGGGATTCAGAAGAAATGCCGTATTGTATTGGGACTGAACCATAAGATCGATAGCAGTATCGAACTTAGTCCAGATAGGCGATTTGTGAGGTAGGCAACACAGTTGTGTCGCGGTTTAATTTGCATGGACGCCATTGAGAAGAAGTTTTTGGGAGGAACGTTAGGTTTGAAGAAGATGAAGCATTGGAGCTTAGGTCAGGGATATTTATAGGGTACGGGTAAGAAACGACTGAAGGATGTGGTGTTAGTCATCAGTAGTTTTAAACGACCGTTGACATGGTATTATCCTTTCAGACGTTGAAACAGCTGAAGTCGTGGTGTTAGGCATCAGTAGTTAGAAAACTACTAAGACCGTGGTTTTGACTTCAGATGATTGAAACAACTGAGGACTTGGTGTTTGTCATCAGTAGTATGAAACTACTGAAGACAGTGGTTTTGTCATCAGCTGTTGTAAACAACTGAAGACTTGGTATTAGTCATCAGTAGTTATATACTAGACATGGTTTTGCTTCAGTTGTTTAGAATGAAACAGCAGTTGTACAAAGAACTGAAGAGAAAGTTCTCTTCAGCTGTTTTCGTCAATTCTTAGCTTTCAGCTGTTTCATACTGTCCTCAACACATTCATCAGCCTTTTTGGCTGATTTCAGTTGTTTCATAGGACATCAGTACTTATCTGTTTTTACTGATTGCAGTAGTTGTAGCTGCATCAGTAGTTGTAACTACATCAGTAGTTTAGAACAGATGAAGTACTTCAGTACTTGTGACATTTAGCCTTCAGTAGTTATAAAAACTGCTGAGGTAAAGGCTCATCTACTTATATGTGACATAGTTACTAATGATCATCAGTACTTATTACTAAGATCATCAGTAGTTGTCACTTATTCTAGCTGCAGCATACCAAGCCTTAACACCAGTTTTGGAAAGTTGAACTATCCAAAGGCTTAGTAAAAATGTCTGCAAGCTCATCAGCACTAGGCACAAACTTAGGATCAATCAGACCTTTTTCAAAACAATCCCTTATAAAATGATGTCTGATCTCTATATGTTTGGTCCTAGAGTGCTGGACTGGATTTTTGACAATGCAAAGAGCTGAAGCACTATCCATTAACAATGGAGTCTTAGTCTCTGTAATGCCATAATCCAAAGTTGGTTTTGAAGCCAGAGTACCTGAGATGTACAACTTGCAGCAGCAATGTACTCTGCTTCAGCAGTTGATGTAGCAACTGAGGTCTGTTTCTTGCTCTGCCAAGAAATCAAGCAGTTGCCTAGGAATTGACATCCACCAGAAGTTGATTTCCTGGTCAACTTACACCCTGCATAGTCACTGTCAGAAAAAGCAACTAATTTACCAGAATGTCCAGTAGAATACCATAAACCTAGAGATGGAGTGCCTTGCAGATATCTAAAGATCCTCTTGACTGCAATCAGATGAGACTCTTTAGGTGCAGCCTGAAATCTAGCACAAACACATGTAGCAACATAATATCTATCTGGTCTAGAAGCTGTTAAATACATCAAGGACCCAATCATACATCTGTAAAGTGTTTCATCAACCACTTTACCTTTCTGATCTGTATCCAGTTGTGTGGTGTGCACGGGGGGTAGAACAGGGCTTACAGTTTTGTAAATCAAACTTTTGCAAAAGATCTTTTGTGTATTTGGACTGATGAATGAAAATTCCATCAGCCTTTTGTTTGATTTGCAACCCCAGAAAGAACTGTAATTCTCCCATGGCACTCATTTCAAACTTCTGTTGCATCAACTTTGTAAAGGCATCACCCAACTTTGGATCAGAGGATGCAAAAATGATATCATCTACATAAATTTGAACAAGTAGATTATGCTGCCCAGCTTTCTTAATGAATAAAGTCTTATCTATGGAGCCTCTAGTGAAATTGTTTTCCAGAAGAAAGTTGATAATGTCTCATACCAGGCTCTAGGAGCTTGTTTTAACCCATAAAGAGCCTTATCAAGCTTATACACCCAATTAGGATGTTTATTGTCCTCAAAGCCTGGAGGTTGACATACATAAACCTCTTCTTTAATTTTTCCATACAAAAATGCACTTTTGACATCCATTTTAAATTTTAAGTTTTGATGAGCAGCATAAGCTAAAAACAATCGAATTGCTTCCAGTCTGGCTACAGGGGCAAAGGTTTCATCATAATCAATACCTTCTTCTTGTGCAAACCCCTGAACAACCAGTCTGGCCTTGTTCTTAACAATAAGCCCATTTTCATCAGTTTTGTTCCTAAACACCCATTTAGTGCCTATTGCACACTTACCTGGAGGTAGAGGAACCAGTTCCCACACTTGCTGTTTCTTGAACTGAAGAAGCTCAAGCTGCATGGCATCAACCCATCCATTGTCCTTTAAAGCAATGTGATAATTCTTTGGCTCTTGCTGACTGATGAAGAGAGCATAGAAGCAGAAATTTGACAATTGACTTCTTGTTGATACTCCAGCAGTGATATCACCAATGATTTGAGACATAGGGTGATTCTTCAGATCTTGATACACAATGAGATCTGTGCAAGTGTTGTAGCAGGCTCAGCATAACAGATGGTGATGGTGAATCATTTCCTTGAAACCAATCAGTGGATGGTAATTCAAAGGAAGTTGAATTCGAAGAGATCTCATCAGCATTTGTTGTGGATGGTGCTACTGGAGCTACAGGAACATCAGGTCTAGCTGAATCAGGCAGCTGATCACTAAACCTGAAGAGGTGAGTACTGCAATCATCATCATCATCATCAGCAGTACCACCAGGTGGTGAACTGTTGACAGGAGCAACAGCAGAGTTTGATAAGGAACATATTGCAGTATGTCCAAATCAAATAACTCACAGGGCTTTGTGGAATCTTGTCCTTTGGAGATTCATTGAACTTAACATGTAGAGTTTCTTCAACCATCTTTGTTCTGCAGTTGAAGACTCTGTATGCCTTGCAAGTAGATGAATAACCAACAAAATACCCTGCATCCACCTTAGGATCAAATTTATGGAGTTGATCCTTTGTGTTGAGAATAAAACAGGGACACCCAAATGCTTTGAAAATGAAATCAGAGGAGCCAAATGATGGAGAACTTCATATGGAGTCTTCATCAACCTCTGATTTACAAAACTCTATTTTGCACATAGCAAGCTGTGTTGACAGCTTCAGCCCAAAAGGTCAGTGGCAAACCGAGTCAGCCAGCATGGACCTTGCAGCTTCAATGAGGGTCCTGTTCTTTCTCTCCACTACTCCATTTTGTCTGGAGTCCTTGGAATGCTAAACTGCCTTTTGATTCCCTTTGAAAGATAGAAGTCATCAAGTGTATGATTTCTGAATTCAGTTCCATTGTCACTCCTAATACACTTGACTGGAAGGGAATACTGCTTCTCAATATACAACACAAAGTGAATAATCTTCTGAGCAGCCTCATCCTTTGAATGTAGAAAGAAAGTCCATACAAATCTGGAGTAATCATCCACAATTACCAGACAGTATTTCTTCTTTGCCATGCTCATTACTCTCACAGGACCAAATAGATCCATATGCAGTAATTGCAAGCAGGCAATGGACTTAGGCTCTTCAATAGGAGGGAATGACTTTGTGTTGTTTTCCTTTTAAACAAGCAGTGCAGGTTTCATCACAGTGGAACTCCTTTATTGGTAAGCCTCTGACTAAACTATTGTGGGTAAGCTGATTCATGTTTTTGAGATTAACATGACCAAGCCTTCTGTGCCACAGTTTAGATTCTTGAGAAGAGGCTTTGGAAAATAGGCAAGGATTGCCTTTGAGATCTATTTTCTTAGAAAGATCTAAGGCATACCTCTTCCTGTCCTGTTGGCTCTCAGGAGAGTGTGATCATCCAACACCTGTCAATCAAGTGCAAAACTTTGGATGACAGAATCCTACAGTTTTGACTGGTGAAAAGAGCAACATGGCCTTTATCACACATTTGATTTGACTGACACTCAAGATTGTACTTAGATTTTCCACATGATTAACATCATCAAATTTGATTTCTCCATTGGAGACAAAGCCCTTACCAATGATGTAACCCCTAGCATCATTGCCAAAAGAAACAAATCCCTTCTTTCCTTGAGAGTAGTCATGAAGAAGAGAGCTATTCCCAGTCATGTGCATAGATCCCCCACTGTCTACATACCAGATGCTACTTTGCATGTTGAAGACCCTGCAATAATAAACAATCAGTTAGTTTTAGAGACCCAAACCTTTTTGGTTTTGGGCCTGGTCTCATCAATAGATGGTAAACTAACAGGTTTATTTGAAACAACAGCCTGAGAGGAAGAAGATGGTGTAGAAGAGGAGTCCTTTGGCTTGGATCTCCTTTTCTGTGGTTTCAACATAGGAGCATCTAGTTGGTTAACTCTACCCAACAGATGTTGAACCATCATAACCAGCTGTGTCTGATTTTGTGATAAAGCTTTCAGCTCATCAGACACATTGCCAGTGGAGTTTGATAAGTCCCTATGTTGCACCTTCTTCTTCTGAGCATTCTCAGCTGTCACCTGTTTAACCCCTTCCTTTTTGGATTTCTTTGAGGACTTAAGGGTTACAGGATTTGATGTTGCTGATACAAATGTGGTCTCAAACTCAGTTTTCATTTTTACCATTTTCTCTTTAATTTCTTCTTTTTGTTTGAGTTTGGAACCTCTTTTGTACCAACAATCATCTGTAAGATGATTGAACAAACCACATACTTCACATGGTTTCTTCTTCATCTTAGGTTGATCATCAACTAAAGAGGGTGAAGCAACTGAAGACTTGTTCTTCAATGCTTTGGAAGCATTGTTTGCTTTCTTGACTGCCTCTTTAGTTGTCTTCAAACTCTTTCTACTGTTAGTTTTCTTCTCTTCAGTACTGACAGCAGTTGAAGTTTGAACTTCAGGTGTTAGATCCTGCTCTCTAGTCCTTTCAGGACCTTCAGATTACTCCTGAGTTGATCAACTCATTAATCATGTGACTGTCAGCATTTGAACCATCAACATCAGCTGATAAGTTCAAAGAGGGCTTGATGCTGACTGCTACTTCTGATTGTGCTGTATCAGAAGGTAGATCACATGATGTGATGGATTGGTTACCACTCTCACCATCAGATTCTACCTCTGCTCTTGGGGTAAAATCTGTAGGTGGAGCAGTGTGATTGTACCAATTCCAAACTTCACATTTGAAGCAGATTGCTTACTAAGAGCATTTCAAAACCTTTGCATGATTGTACCCATCTATCACACTCGACCTGGGTAACTGCAAGGGTTTCTTTGAGATCTTTGTACTTCTCTAGAAGTACTTCTTCTCTAGCCTTATCATCAATTATTTGGCAATTCAGTTTATAAATCTCATCATTTTTATCTTTAAGCACAAACTCAAACTCTGCTTTGTTTTTGGAAATTATTTGTTCTAGCTCAATGTTCTTATTATTAGAGCTACATTTGCTTCTCTAATGGAAGCAAATGCTGCTATGCATGGTTCAGAACATAATTTGGCTTTTGCCTCAGAGGATACCTGTGATACCTGAGGTGTAGAGGCATTAGAAAATGAAGTATCAGCAGACTCCAAAGCCATAAGAGCCAGATTCCCAAAAGGACTGTCACCACCATGTTGACCAGCACCTGAAAACAGTTGATCATGACCAGACTGTCATCTGGTAAACTGCTCCAGTCAACAACTCCTGGGGTGAAGAAGCTGTGTTGTTGAGGTTGAGTTTGTTGATGAGATTGGGATGGCTGAGGTTCTGGTAGTGCGTGAGGTTTGTGGCCATAGGAACTTGAACTTGATTTGACTGTGGCATGTAATAACAAGGGTACGGATATGGCATTTGACCCTGAGGAACAAAATATGCCGGAGATTGTTGTTGAGGATGATGATTAGAAGTGACAGGATGTTGCCCTCTGTGTTGTTGACTATTGCCAGGAAAAGTCACAAAGGGTGCAGTGGAGTTATGCTGATAAGAGAAGGAAAGCTTTAGAGTTTCTGGTTGGTGACAAGTTTTGTTAAAAGTCTCACCATGGAAAGGCGTAGTTCGGTTTGGTAAGCAAGGGAAGTGAAATCCGAGGTACGTTGGACCATTTGAAATAGTGGAAAGAATAGGTCCAGTGGCCTATCGTCTAGCCCTACCTGATTTTCTAAGTGGAATCCACCATGTATTTCACGTGTCGAACGTAAAGAAGTGCATAACTGATGAAACAATGGTCGTACCACTAGAAGAAGTTCAAGTGGATGAACAATTGCATTTTATTAAAGAACCAATCGAGGTGATAGACCGTGAGGTGAAAACACTTAAGCAAAGCAAGATACCCATTGTTAAAATCAATTGGAATTCGCGACGTGGACCGGAATTCACATGGGAACGAGAAGATCAAATGTAGCTTAAGTACCCTCAACTATTCGAAAAGACAATGCCAGCAGACGAAGGTATTGATTTAAATTTTAGGACAAAATTTCTTTCAACATGGGGATGATGTGACAACTCATCCAAAACTCACTCGATTTCGATTTCTGTGTACCAATGCAGTAGACCAGTGATTGAACAGTCCCACTATGTAACGCAATTTTCGGGACGAAAATTCTTTCAACATGGGGATAATGTGACATCCGGTAAATTTCCGTTATCAAACTCTGTTAGTTCAGTTGAGTCTTGCATACACGTGTCGTAAGCACACACTAGTTGTCGTTTAATGTTGGTGACCTAATAATAACTAATAATGTTAAATTAATGATAATCTAGTTGACAATGTGATTATGGTATTATGTTTATGTGTTTGCATGTTTTAAATTTTAATTAGGAAATTAATCGCGTAACGTGGAAACGTGCCTATTTATTTGTATGTCTTGTGT